>JACEEZ010026002.1:145000-157500 GCA_016584305.1 Chionoecetes opilio
TGAGATACAACAGGCTGAGAGAGACTCCTTCAGCAGTGTATAGAGGGGAACCTCGCCCCACGCCACTCTTTGCCCCATCACAGCTCGTCGCTCGCTTCTCTGTCCTCTCTCTTCCCGCGCCCTTTACTTACCCTCTTTCATCCCACGCATTTTTCCAGCTTATCTTTATTCATCCTCACTTCATCACTGTTCCCCTTTCCCCGTCTCACTCATCTTAACTTTTCCTTACTCTGCACCCTATCACTTGTTCCCTCACTCAACACCTTCCACAATGTCTAACTCCTTGACCCATACTTACCTGCCTTTCATCCTCTGATGACATATTTCTGCTTCATATATGAACCTCTTTCTTTTAAGGGTCCTTAACCTACGTACACCTCTCTATCCTCGGATTCCCTGCCTGTACTAATATATATGAATTCCTCACTCCTCAACCACGGCTATTCCCTGCTGCATCCTCTGCCCCCTCCCCATCACAGTCTCTCATACCAACACAGAACACACAGCTAACTCTCACCTATTTTTCCTCATCTCATTTTTCTCGTTCACTCCCTCTCCCCTTCCGCCCTCGCCAGATTCATATGATAAAGAATTTACGGTTACAATTAACTTAGGTAAATCCAATTACCTGTTTTGAGCGAAAAACGAAAGCCAGACTGTTGGGACGCTGTGTGTGTATGCGTGTGAGTGTGTGTGTATGTGTGCGTGCGTGCGTGTGAGCATGTGTGTGTGTGTGTGACGTGTGTCTGTGTGTGTGTGTGTGCGTGTGTGTGCGTGTGTGTGTGTGTGCGCGCGCGTGTGTGGGAGCGAGTCTGTTTTTTTTTTTCATTGTCTAGTGTAAGCAGGCGATGCAAGTAACAAGTAGTATAGTAGTAGTAGTTATTTAGTGCGGTCGACAAGGGCATGGTAGGTGAGCAGAAGGTCCCGAGTTCAAGTCCCACCAATGATCAACTGTCAAATCCATCGTCGAGTGGCCGAAGAAATCCGCGGCAGCATACCTGTGCTTTCGATTGCGACGACAAGTGCAGTGGAGGGAGCACCAGGTGGCAGCATGAACCTGACTGAGGATCTGATCATCACAGAAAACGGGATCTTCACCTATAGACCACAGGTGTCACTAAAAAAATTCAGCCTGCGCCACCAACGGGCGAGGGCCAACCATCACGATCCTCCAGAATGTGCAGGGCCAACCACCTGAGCCCTCAAAGAAAGAAAGAAAAAAAGAAGCCTACAGGCGCTATAGCCTCCAACGTAAGAAAAAAAAAGGAGTAATAGTAGTTGTTGAAGCAATAGTAGTAGCGATGGTGTAGTGATGTATTTATAGTTATAATGACAACGAATGCGATTGAATTAGTGATGTTGAGATCTTAAAAGTAGTGGCAGTAGCAGTGGTTGTGGTGGCTGTGGTGAAGACGGTATTGTTATGGCAGTGCTGGTCTAGAAGAGACTGTAGTAACACTGTGTTGCAAGGCATTGCCTCAACACCTGTGCAATTAGTTAATGACAAGTTTAATTGTTATATTTGTTGTTAGTGTTGCTGATTGTGGTGGTGATGGTGGAGTGGTGGTGGTGGTGGTGAAATGGTGGTGGCGGGGAACAGATGATATGGCAGGGGCCAAGCGGGGTGACGGTGTCATCGTTAACTCTGTCTCCACAGCGCCGTGAATTCACCTTTGCCTAAAACCAGAAGCGAGGAGACGCCTGCTCCCCCTTCTCCCCCTGGTCCTATTCTGCCCTACATTACATTCATGTATTTATGGAAATTTTAAAACTCATTAAATCTTTTCTTTCCATAGACCCAACTCGCTTAATTCGGGTTCCCTCTGAAGTACTCCTCCATCGGCCACTCCAATTAGTGGAGAGAACTGCTTTACGTTTTTATTTGAAAATAAACTATGACCATTGACCTTGGAGCTTGTTCGGAAATCAATTTTGCCGAGCTGAGTCTTTTCCCCCGCGGCCCGACAAGCCACTGGCGGTCCAAAGAGTCTCTCCCGCAGTATTTCCATTTGAATAATTAAGAACCATGTAAAGTTATGGACACCTTCCCCGCTGTATCATACTCTATTATATATCTTTTCAGCGACCTGCATTATACAACATTTATGTTGGAATATTAGAGGAAATTTCAGTACTATCCAAACCGTCGCCGACAACCCCTGGTGGTGCGGCAACCCTGGTGTTGGCGGGAAGAACTTCACTGTCTGAAGTCCCTGAATAATGAACACTTATCGCGGCCTCTTTGGGCAGCCCATGGGAGCCTGGGTAAACGAGGCAACAATACCGGGTATAGTTATTTTAATGTTAACAACAACTGGCAGATCTTTTTCTTTGTGCATGGCGGCGCTTTCCCTCGTTAAGTTTCCTGGAATATAAAATGCTGCGGCATTCTGCTATCTTATCCTGGGCTGCGTTCAGTAGGGTTCCCCCGCGCTATACGTATCGTCTCTTCCCTACTGAACGATTCACAACACATTTTGCTACCAAGATAGCAGCTGTCGAAATGTATCGCTGTGGCTATTCTTATTCTCGCAGAATACCTTGTTGATGCCCCTGTATTTGATGCAGCAGAAGCTATAGCAGCAGGAAGTGAAATATTAAAGAGACAAGAAGAGGAGAGAGAAGAGTTAAGGCTTTCTTTATCCTTTGTTTACATACCATATTGTGGCGCAAGCTGGCAACCCAGCGGCAAACCACCTCCTCGAGTAGGTTTGCGAGAGAGCAATACGTAAAGCAAAATGTACGGTGAATTCAAAATACGTACCGTACGTATTGCCCTACTGAACTGCCACCTGGGTGGTGGCGGCTGCCGAAGAGGCCGCCTGTGTGTGAGGGGCAGAACAAGGCACTGGGAGAGGCCCGCTGCGGCACAGTCACGGGAATCCGCCAGGTCAAGGCTGCACACTCTACACTCTCAATATTACGTTATGATAAAACTAATACATATTTATTAAAGTGCTATTGAATATGTGGGTGCCATTAATTCAATTACTCGAAAACATTATTAAATTCCCAGCTAAGAATTAAGGAAATATTTATAGCAGATATTGGATAGATGATTTAGTAATGAACTTAATCAAACACACACACACACACACACACACACACACACACACACACACACACACACACACACACACACACACACACACACACACACACACACCACACACACACACGCACACCACACACATAACACGCACACACACACACACACACACACACACACACACACACACACACACACACACACACACACACACACACACACACACACACACACACACACACATACACACACACACACACACACACACAAATACCCACCTACAGAACATCAACCGCCCCCCCACACACACACTGCCTTTTCATGATAACAATGGTGCGTCGCTCTCTTATAGATATTACATCATGCTTACTCACTCTGTCTCATCCAGTGTGTGTGTGGGGGGGGGGGGGGTTGCAGTAAATTGTCAGGACTTACTCAAAACAATGCTGTCATATTATTAAATTATCAATCTATAAATATGTAAAACCTTATAAATGTTGTATGTTGTTTTCAATGCATTTTCCGGTGCAGGAAATGCATTGGTGTTTTCAATGCATTTTTCCTATTGGCAGCGAGCGAAGCGAGCTGCTTCTTACCATAAGACCCGTGGAACCAAGTTTAAGCCAAAAAGTTAATAACTACTCCTAAATATTGTCGGATTGAGCTGAAATTTGACATGCACGTAGTGCTGTCATAATTAATGGGGGTCTGTGCAACAACCTTTTTGCGTAGAACAAGCCCTTAATGAGTAATTAGCGTAAACTACTCCTAAATATTGTCGGATTGAGCTGAAATTTGACATACAAGTAGTGCTGTCAAAATCAAAGGGGGTCTGTGAAACAAACTTTTTGCGTAGAACAAGCCCTTAATGAGTAATTAGCGTAATGAGTTAATTGGCTGGAACGTGGCTCACTGCCACGTTCCAGCCGCAAGAACTGAGCCAAAAGCAAAGGGGCCAGAGGCTGGACGCCTATACTTGATTGGCAGCGAGCGAAGCGAGCTGCTTCTTACCATAAGACCCGTGGAACCAAGTTTAAGCCAAAAAGTTCATAACTACTCCTAAATATTGTCGGATTGAGCTGAAATTCGACATGCAAGTAGTGCTGTCAAATCAATGGGGGTCTGTATAACAAACTTTTTGCGTAAAACAAGCCCTTAATGAGTAATTAGCGTAATGATTTAAATAGAGCTATATAAACTTCGGTTTTACAATAACTTCTGTTGCTTGTTGTAGACCTCTGTAACTTCTGTAGACTAGGTATTTTAAAAGCACTTTGAGCTCGCTGCCACGTTCCAGCCGTAAGAACTGAGCCAAAAGCAGAGGGGCCAGAGGCTGGACGCCTATACTTGATATAACGTTACATGTCGATGGGATGAACATTGTATAGGCGCTGCGTACATTATCTCGTGGGAAAATCCTATCATGTACACACACACACACACACACACACACACACACACACACACACACACACACACATATATATATATATATATATATATATATACAGACACACACACACACACACACACACACACACACACACACACACGGACACACGTGATGCACATCACATTTTATCATGAGAAAATGGAGAGGTATTAAAATGAGTAACAGTGGTGGTAATGGTGGTGGTAATGGTGGTGGTGGTGGTGGTGGTGGTATTAGTAGTAGCAGTACAAGTTATATTGTAATTAGTGGTTGTGGTGATCGTTACAAAAATACAATTAAGATGACTTAATTTATTAATTACTAAAAACAACAACAATATAAGTAAAACCATTAAGAAAATATACACCGAAAAAATAGGTATAGAAAAGTTTGCGAATTCTTGTAAACGTGGTCCTTGTTTTTCCTTTTTGACTTTTATTTATTCATTGCTTTATCCATTTTCGATGTCAAGGTTGCGAAAAAAATAATAAAAAGTGTGAGAAAAAGACACCCGATGAGGAGGAGGAGGAGGAGGAGGAGGAGGAGGGAGAAGAAGAGGAGGATACAACGACCATTTCTGTCCAACTGGCGGAGAGCATTCGGAAAAAAATATCAGAATATGTTCTTTTGTGGATCATTCAAATAAGAAAGCTTGAGTGAGAATTAATATCAAATTATACAAACTGTGGTGTAAACAAAATGAATAAGAAAACAATAAAGATATGAGAGAGAGAGAGAGAGAGAGAGAGAGAGAGAGAGAGAGAGAGAGAGAGAGAGAGGGGGAAAAAAGATACGCAATACTGATCACCTGTTATTTAAAGATCTGGTTATTCTTCTCATGCCTCTGTAATACGCGATGTGACACTCACATGGCCGATCGATGGCACCAAGGGATGTGTGTGTGTGTGTGTGTGTGTGTGTGTGTGTGTGTGTGTGTGTGTGTGTATACAGGTACATATATATGACTGTAATTTTTAAGTAAGTGTATGTATGTATGTATGTACTATATGCGTGCAATAGCATGAATAACATACTATTTTTTATCGCTTGGACCTTATGTACAATACCACACACACACACACACACACACACACACACACACACACACACAGTAAGAATCAGATTGATCCCGGAACTCCATATACTGGCATAAACAAAATTGGCGTCATTCTGGTTAAAAGAGAGAGATAGACAAAGAGAGAGAAAAACAAAGGGAGAGAGAGAGAGAGAGAGAGAGAGAGAGAGAGAGAGAGAGAGAGAGAGAGAGAGAGAGAGAGAGAGAGAGAGAGAGAGAGAGAGAGAGAGAGAGAGAGAGAGAGAGAGAGAGAGAGAGAGAGAGAGAGAGAGAGAGAGAGAGAGAGAGAGAGAGAGAGAGAGAGGACACGAAGGGTAGCCAGCTTCCTCGACAGGGGAGGGAAGCTCTTGCTCTACAAGGCCCAGATACGGCCTTACTTAGAGTACGCCGCCCTCTCCTGGATGTCGTGTGCATCCTCGCACACTAGGAGGCTGGACAGCATCCAGCGTCGAGCCCTGCGACTGGTGGATGCTGCAGACCCCCCAGACCCCCCAGACCTACCAGCCCAGTTCGAGCCGGTGAGTCCTCTCGACTCACTGGAACACCGCAGGGACGTCGCGGCGCTTGTGGTGTTCCACAAGGCACAGGTGCAGGGAGTGCCACACCTGGCTGGGTTACGACAGCCTCCGAGAATCGCCACGCGAAGCACGAGAACGGTGCTTACCAGTGGTGATACAGTGGAGGTGCCGCGTTCCCGTGCCAGCCAGCACCAACGCACCTTTGTGGGCCGCGTCTCCAGGATGTGGAACATTTTCACGGCCGCTGTCCCTCACATCCAGGAGATGAACACACAAAATGTAAAGTTGGCGGCCAATCGGTGGAGACTGTCGAAGCCCACCCCGCTGAGGCTAGTGATACGGTGACACTAGTGACAGCAACAGTGCCTCAACAAACACTTTAGTGATGCATATATGTATATAATAGTCAACTAGCCGCAAAGCCGCCCTCCGGGCGGACTTTTTGGCTAGCTCCTGCGGAGGGCTATTGGTGGGCCTAAGGCCCACCACCTGTGTTTGGTGGGCCTTCGGCCCACCAAACACAGTCTCTCCAGATAGCCCCTTCTAGCTTTCCTGAAATCATGGATGTAGAAATGTATGTATTAACGCCAACCCATTCACATCACCCCCAACCCATTCACATCACCCCCAACCCATTCACATCACCCCCAACCCATTCACTCACCCATCACCCCCCACCCATTCACTCACCCATTACCCATCAACCCCCACCTATTCCCTCACCCATCACCCATCACCCCCCACCCATACACTCACCCATCACCCCACACCCATTACCCATCACCCCACCCATTCACTCACCCATTACCCATCACCCTACATCAAGGCTTCCTCAATTCTCGCAACCCACTTTTTTTTCACAATTCTCGCTAATAGGCTGCTAAAAAAAAAAAAAAAAGTTATCGGATCATCTCATAAGTGGGCTTAAAACCTTCCCCTGGTCGACCCGATTCCAAAACTGTGCCATATGAGGGGATTGCGCCACTGGGGGCGGCACCTAGCGCGGACAGACAGACACACACACACACACACACACACACACACTTTCGCTTATATTATTATAGATGTTAGTTTTTAGGTCTTTATATTTATGTGTACATGGCTATATTTACTTGCCCTTAAGATAGGTAGCACACGACAGTGCACCTTTGGGCTTCATGTATATGTATGTTTAAAAAAAAAAAAAAAAAAAAAAAAAAAAAGAGATCTGCTGGGAGATTGGAAGGAAAAAAATAGAATAGTTAATGCGTTATGAGTTGGGGGAAAACAGTGAAGTACGTGGATGAAGTGTTAATAACAGCTTAAAGTGAGAGAGAGAGAGAGAGAGAGAGAGAGAGAGAGAGAGAGAGAGAGAGAGAGAGAGAGAGAGAGAGAGAGAGAGAGAGAGAGATAATAATTCACGGTTTTCCAGCATAAATCTAAAGTTTGGAATGCTCTCACAAAGCATCTTTGCAACATTTTTTATTTCTTTATTTAGAACACTATAACAATTTCCACGGCATTATTAAAAACAACAAAACACAAGCACAAACCATGAGGCGAAAATGAAACACAAAAACACGCATTCTTTCTCATCACAATAACACAGGTTTCAGTGCGTCCTCCCCCCCTCCCCCTTGCCCCTTTCCTCTCCACAGACAAAGCCACACTCTCACATTTACTCGAGGAATTATTTACAACCGTGGATGCCCTGCCAACCGCCTGTCCTTAGTGGGGTCAAGGAGGGTCACGGGGAGGAGAGGGGTGTAGAGGTCACGAAGTGGGTGAAAGGTTAGCGCCAGTTCATTCGGGGTGTTTTATAAGGTCACCCGCCATGCTGGGTCAGAGGGGAGAAAAAAATTGTGTTCGCGTGTGGACGTCTGGACGCTGGAATTATGAGAAATAACATCGCTGCGACCTAATTAGTGGCGGTCTTATTTGCGTCTTCTATTTGTGAATATTCTTTCTCTTATATCGTATTGTTTATCTTTTGCTCGTCTACCATTCCTCCTTGTTCTCTATCCCTTCCTTCCTCCTCATTACCCCTTACTGCTGGACTGTCCCTTTTCTGTCCCTCTAACCTGCCTTCCTATCTCTCACACCTGCTCGACTGCCCTTCCATTTTCCCTCCCTCCATCCATCTCTCCTCATTTCCTTTCCGCTCTCGTTGCTTCAGTTTCGAAGGATCGGAAACCAATCCTTCCCAGCGGGTTGTATATGTAAGAGACTATTCGGCGTGGAGGAGAGCCAAAGGGGCGCCCACAAGGCTCATGGCTGGGGCAAGTTGATGTTTCCTACCGAGAGTGGCTTGGTATGGGAAGGGAGCCTGCAGGGGGCCTCGCGCGTGGTGATCCCCAGGAATGGCGTCGTAGGATGGGCGCGCCTCCGGCTTATGCCCCCAATGATTGATTGATTCGTTGCTTCCCTCCCTCCGCTCCAAATTCTCTCTTTCCAGTGTACACAATTGCAGTCTCTGATTTTACACCCAGCCACTCCTATGCTTCTCTCTCATTCTTCTTCCTCCTATTTCTCATCATCAATGCTCTTTCCTTAACGTATTCTCGTTGCTTTTCGTTGTTGGCTAGGTCATGGAAATCATAACACTCTCAGTATCTATTTTCAGGCGGCATATTTGATTAGCTTTAGGTGACCCTGTTCCTCAATGTAATATTCTTAGTTCAGTGATAATATAAAACAAAGTGGATAAGGGAAAGAGAGACCGCAAGGAAGGTTGAAGTAATGGCAGCTATCTTGCTATACCAAAAGATGATACGTAAGATAGGATTATAACAAACATAAGATTGATAACAAGAGACGCATGTAGTGGCTGTAATACTAGGAAATAGACGTCCACACTAAAGACGTGGAACGTGTCCAAGCTCGCACAGGCTAAAGTCAACTTTTTAAATACCCTCACCTTAAAATATTTCTATTACAACCTGACCTAACCCAACCTAACCCTCACCATCCCCTTCTTTGATTTTCTTTACTTTTTACAAAAAAGAAAAGTTCTAAAATGTTCTTGAAAAAAGTTCAAAAAAAAAGTTTTAAAAAAAATGGTGTGGTGATGGCGGTGGTGGTGGTGGTGGTGGTGGTGGTGGTGTGGTGGTGGTGATGTTGGTTGTTGTGGTGATGGTGGTGGTTGTGGTGAAGGTGGTGATGGTGGTGGTGATGGTGGTGGGGTGGTGGTGGTGGTGGTAGTGTGGTGCTGGTGATGGTAGTGGTGGTGGTGATGGTGGTGGTGGTGGTGGTGTGATGGTGGTGGTGGTGATAGTCGTTGGTGGTGGTGTGTGGTGGTGGTGGTGGTGGTGGGTGGTGTGGTGGTGTGGTGTGGTGGGTGGTGGTGGTGGTGGTGTGGTGGTGGTGGTGGTGGTGGTGGTGGTGGTGGTGGTGGTGGGTGGTTTGGGGTGGTGGTTGTGGTGGTTGGGTGGTGGTGTGGTGTGGTGGTGGTGTGGTGGATGGTGGTGGTGGTGGTGGTGTGGTGGTGGTGGTGTGGTGGTGGTGGTGATGGTTGGTTGGTGTGTGGTGGGGTGGTGGTGGTGTGGTGGTGGTGTGGTGGTGGTGTGGTGTGGGGTGTGGTGGTGGGTGTGTGGTGGTTGTGTGGTGGTGGTGGTGGTGGTGGTGGTGTGTGTGGTGGTGGTGTGTGGTGGTGGTGGTGGGTGGTGGTGTGGTGGTGGTGGTGGTGGTGGTGGTGGTGGTGGTGGTGGTGGTGGTGTGGTGGTGGTGTGTGGTGGTGGTGTGGTGGTGGTGTGGTGGTGGTGTGGTGTGGGGTGGTGGTGTGTGGTGGTGGTGGTGTGGTGGTGGTGTGTGGTGGTGGTGGGGGTGGTGGTGGTGGTGTGGTGTGGTGGTGGTGGTGTGGTGTGGTGGTGGTGGTGGTGTGTGTGTGGTGGTGTGTGGTGGTGTGGTGTGGTGGTGGTGTGGTGGTGGGGTGTGTGGTGGTGGTGGTGGTGGTGGTGGTGTGGGTGGTGGGTGGTGGTGGTGGTGTGGTGGTGGTGGTGGTGGTGTGGTGGTAGTGGTGGTGGTGGTGTGGTGTGGTGGTGGTGGTGGGTGGTGGTGAGGTGGTGTGGTGTGGTGGTGGCGTGGTGTTGGTGGTGTCGTGGTGGTGTGTGGTGGTGGTGGTGGTGGTGGTGGTGTGGTGGTGGTGGTGGTAGAGGTGGTGGTGGTGGTGGTGGTGGTGTGGTGGTGGTGGTGGTGTTGGTGGTGTGGTGGTGGTGGTGGTGGTTGTGGTATCGGTGAGCGGCAACGCTCAGAGCCTCAGACACTGTTGTTGTGAGGGCTACGAACACAATTATTTCCATTGCACTAATGCACTACTTTCGCCACTGCACTAATGTCTCCAGGCACAATATATTACGAATTTTAGCATAAATGGTAAAAGCTCGCTTCGCTCGCTTGGACAATGAGTAAAGAGACGAAATATAACTTTCTGCGCCAAATTTCTTCCTTTGCGCCTGTATACCCGTTGCCTACAAAAGTAGTCACAAGAAGAAGAAGAAAAATTCGTGGAAACATTTTACAAGCCTATATGACACTTGATTTTGGCTGAAATAGGTGTCCAAGCGAGCGAAGCGAGCTTGGACAATAAAAGTCACGGAACAGCTGATCATATGTATATGGCCACAAGCATCATCGCCCCTTTCTATTTCCTCAGAAGAAAACATCAATACCATGGCAGAAAATCTCGTCAAAAATATGCTTCTAATCGTTTACGACATAAAATGCATGCAAGTTAATATTTTGAGATACAAGTTTGAGAATATATACAATTTATATTCATACATAATTTTGAGCGAGCAAAAGATAAGTCAGTTTCGTTTTAACATATATCCAGTTTATTGTCACAGCCATGATGTATACATTTTGCCAGTAAAAAAAACTTGCGAGAGGAGAAATCGCCATAGAAAGTTTGGGTTTTGTGGCCGCGATGGTCAGTGTGTCGCTCTCCTCCGACCACCGACCTCGGCCAGGCTAGAGTACCTCTATAAATGGGGGCTCACACTGGCCAAATGTCAGCACTTTGTAGCGCCGGGAAGTCGGTGTTTAGCGGCGAGTGCCGAGATTACGTTCCCACACGCAATTCGTTCCGGGGAACAAATGCTGGTCCCGTCCCCGCCATCAACAGTGTTTAAAGTGTACATTCAACCATGAATCGTCATTTTTTCCTTGATATCATCTACTAAAATAATCAAACCCCACGTCTAACCTAACATAATCTGATTTAACCTAACAACCGTTTCTGGCTGTAGCTAAAACAGAAAATTTTCGGTATTATATGTATGGCCATTGCCATGGGAATTTGGGATTTAAAGTAAGGATGAAAATATTTACACGATGATGTAAGTGAAATTTGTTAGTTTTTAGTGCCCAATACCGAAATTATACCAATAACTGGGGTGATGGGGAAGAGGGTGGTGCTGGCTTCTGCGTTTGTTTGAATTTGGCGCGTGAAAAATGATCGGCAACTCAGCAGATAAAGACCAATCGAGCGGTGTAGGTTTTTCCGGCAAACATAGGCTGAAATTTACTGCACGAGGAGTAAACTCAGCCTATGTTTGCCAACATTTGCCTAGTGTGAACCCCCCTTAAAGTAGCGTCAACTCGATTTATGGGCGCCATCTTGCTACCCGGGCCTCTCCGTTCACTCTAGTTCACCCGCGGATGTTCTCAAGGCATGACCCCGCAGTATATCATGTTATACATGTATAAATGATATACTGCTATCTTCGGAAATGTTTGTTCTATAAACTGATCACATAAAACACAGTAAAACACATTAAATAAATGGCATTATGAGACTCTGAAGAAATATGCATTAACAAAAAATTCACTTAAAATCGTCGCCATTTAAAATTTTGCGAGACAGCTTATAACATCGAGCATATCAATATAAACGGAATTGTATAAACTTTCCATTGATATATTTCGTTTTCTGACAAATGAATTAGCACCTTGCATAAATTAGCGTTAATAAATATATATAATTACAATTGTTTGATTTCTTTGATTGTTATTTATAAAGTTTTGGGAATAAACTAAACAAAAATATATTTGGCAATAAACTAAACTATACTTAACTAAAACAACTGTTCTGCCTCAGGAGGCTGCGCTGGACTCTCCAAAAACACTTATTTTTGTAATTTCTAATACATGTAACATATTTCTGTCTCGCATGAAATTAAGGTGTCAGTACAATAACTAAGGTCGTGTAATTCCTAATATGAGTCATAGATTCATATTCATATTTTTCACGTCGCCATGAAGTCAGGTGTCTCGACTACAATACACTATATTTATATGAAAAAAAATAAAGAACAAAGAACAAAATATATTTCAGTTAATTAATCAAACAAAGACTGGTGACCCTTTCCTAAAAACAGAATTGCAATTGCGAACGAAATATTTCATTCTCCGACATAAAAAGTTAATTATCCTTTTCGATCCCTGAAA
>JACEEZ010026002.1:160000-194660 GCA_016584305.1 Chionoecetes opilio
AATAAGATCAAGACAATCTGAGTTGGGGTTCAATTTCGTTATTATTTGTATTTTCATCAGCAGGAGTAAACACCCTAAGAAAAAGAAAACTTTGGCGTGATGAAGCAGTCATATAGATTGCATATTGCCAATGATCCAAGGTACTGAAATCTAACCATCAATGGCTTTCTATCTTTTGCTTATACTGTGTGACAAATTAAGGGCTAATTTTGAACTGTGACAAAACTGTGTTAACTCTGTGTCTTGTCCATCTGATATTCTATTCTTACCTCTCCAGAAGGTCTTTTGGTGTCTTATTTATCTATCGCACTCCTCATCTCCTCTGTTCTCTCCTCCTCTTTTCTCCGTATCTCTCTTGTCCTGCTCATAAAAAGGATGCAATCAGCATATGCTGTATAATCAGCAACATTAAACCAAATCTCTTGTTTCTTACTATAATTTTGTGTTGGCCCCAGTCAGAATTTATCTTATTTTTGTAAGAAAAAAAAGGCTATTTGAGATCCGAGGCTATTCATAAAACATTCAGGGCTACAGCCCCCAATGCCCAGGTATAACTACGCCTATGATATCAGATCCTTAACCTCAGACTCCTCATTCAGAGACCTGTAGTGACAAATCCATTTTGAGGAGGTCCACGTTCCTCTTCATGAAGACCAATCTCTCAAAATTATCGGAGGTCAGACTCGCTCTTTTGGCCTTCATGATGTCTGCCCCCTGGGAGAACAGTCTCTCTACGGCTGCAGAGCTGGGTATGGCGGTGTTGTACTTAACAAACACATCTACCCAGGCGGCACGGGAAAGGGCGGGAAACATGGCCTGCTCCCGCACCTTGCTCATCTGCTTCTCTAAGCACCAACTCTCAAGCTCTTTCCCCATCTTGTTGGAGAGACTGGTAGAGTTGGTGCCCTCTGTAGCTGTGGGTCCTCGGCTCCTCGAAGGAGCCCAGGAGCGACTGTCAAAGGACGGTCGCCCCGACCGTCACCACTTTTAATCTGCCCACCCTGCTGGCGGCGCAGACGTCCACCCCTCACGGCAACACGCTGTCCTCCGCCTTCACCTGTGCCTTCCTGAGGAAGACAGGTCAACTACCGCGCCTGTGATGGATAGCATCATAGGACATCATCAGGGCTCATAGTGTTCCCCAAGGGATCCTCGCAGCCCTAAAAACACCAAGAAACCAAGACAAGACAAGTATGGCTCACTCTACCTGTCAGTTTGCGGCTGTGCTTACAAAGCTTGCCACTTAACATGGCCGCGCTCCCGAAATACCCGGATGTGTGACGTCATGAGTATACTATCTATTGGGAGTTTGCGGACATGTTTTGCGTTTGCGGAAGTGCTTCCACAAACGCAAATCCGTAAACATTTACACTTCCGCAAATACGCAAACGAATTCGGACTTCCGCAATTTGCGGAAGTTGCGGTTTGCGGAAGTGTCCACCTCTGACACACACACACACACACACACACACACACACACACACACACACACACACACACACACACACACACACACACATTGGAGGAGACAGTGAGTAGGCATGGTGTTATCTATAAGAGGGCGACGCACCACTGTTATCAGGGAAGGCAGGATGAGGCGGCTGAGGTAAACCTTTGACACTGAGGCTTGGCTATGAAATGTCCTTGGGTGACAAATTTAAAAGAAACAAAATCAAAACATCTACTCAATCATTGTACCAAGAAAAAAAAATGTGTGTATGTGTAGGTATGGATATATCAGTTTATATATCTTTATACCTACATACAGACATTATTATTGTAGAATTGCTATAAAAATGTGGAAAAAAGTTTTTAGCTAAATTTTGGTTAACACACAATATGGAAAGAGGATGAATAAGCGAAAGAAGAATGTTTGTGTGTAAATATTGCATAAAGATTTGTATATTCATATTGTGTTAAATGTTTTTTCATTTTAATTGTAAGCTGTGTAAAAGTTCATAGGTTTGTAGAGAGTATTAGAGGTTTTCGATCAATCTGCTTTTTGTTATATGGCGTCCCGCTTATTTGTGAGAAGAGGAGCTGTATCAAAATGTTTAATATCCCCACAACTACCATCACCACAACCCCTTCTACCACCTCCACACATGAGCTTCACCACAACCCTCCCCCAAACTCTACACTGCTCCCTATATCATGTATCTACGCACCACCAAAGATATTACAACCACCCTCTCACACCACATAATTCCCCACCACACCTTCCATCCTATGAATGATAAACACAAGTAGAAGACTGAACGGATATAAGGTGCGTTTGAATCCCATTTCCTCCATTCCCTAACATCTCATTTATCCCCCTTTCAGATACCTCCTCTTTCTTCCCTTCATCCCCTTCCTCTCCCGACCCTTCCTTTTCTACGACGAAAGTGAGGCTTTGTGGGCAGCTCGATCTAAGGCCCGTCAACTTTTCTTCGTCTACTTCGTCTATCACCAGGTATCCATTCACTGCTGGGTGGACCGGGGCTAGGGTTGTAAGAAGACCGCCCGTCTGTCTTCGCTTCGCCCGGGATTGAACACAGGACGTCTCGGTTGTGACCCGAGCGTGCTAACCGCTACACTACGGAGTACACTAACCCTACGGTGGTGGTGGTGGGGGGGGGGGGGGGGGTGTTTGTGTTTGGCCTTTTCCCTCCCCATCCACTCACACACACATTCAGGGTAGCTCTTGGTGGAGAAAAGATGCGGCCCACTCGTCAGGTATATTGACTCCTTTTGTGTGATGAAGAGGTGGAAAGAGTCGCTTTGGAAGTGAGGGAGGGACAGTGGAAGAGAGGGAGGGAGGAAAGGAGGTAGAAAAATACGGGAAAGAAGGAGAAATATAAGAGGAGGGTAAAGGAGCGTGGAAAAACTGGAAGGGAAGAGAAGGAGGATGAGAGACAAGATATAAAAAATGAGCCGTGAAGGTGCGACAGAGGAAAAAGGAAGGTGTGAACAAGTTGCAAGGATGTGGTAGCATGGTGGAAGAGGAGGTCGAGCGGGAGCCAAGGGGAGGCGCGTGGGGTGATGTTGCTCTGGGTAGTCCTGTTAGGCCGTGTGATCCTAATAGTAGAGTGCAGGATACTGAATACACAGAGGTTAGTGTATTTTGATGGTGGTATATTATGGTAGATGGAAGACAAATACGAACTGGAAGACTCGTCACACTCCCTGCTCTCCCCTGCTCCTCACTCCTCCCTCCTTTCCAACCCAAAAAAAAGATAGTCTCTAAAAAGGAAAAGCATCTGACACCTAACCTTAAAAACACACACACACGCACGCACGCACGCACGCACGCACGCACGCACGCACGCACGCACGCACGCACGCACGCACGCACGCACGCACGCACGCACGCACGCACGCACGCACGCACGCACGCACGCACACGCACACAAACACAAACACAAACACAACACACACTCCGTGGTACTCATTAGGGTACCCTACACACGCACAAACACACACACACATACACACACACACACACACATAAACAGTGTTACACACACACACACACACACACACACACACACACACACACACACACACACACACCACACAAATATTTGGTGGAAAAATCCCCGGGAATGAGCGGAGTCGGGGATCGAACGCCGGACCACAGTATGGTGCCTGACGCTATAACCCACCGAGCCGTTCAGGCAAGTGTGTGTGTGTGTGTTTGTGTGTGTGTGTTGTGTAACACTGTTTATGTGTATGTGTGTGTGTGTTTGTGCGTGTGTGACACTGTTTGTGTACGTGGTGTGTGTGTGTGTGTGTCTCTGACACAGTGTGTGTGCGTGTGTGTGTGTGTGTGTGTCTGTGACACTGTAACTGTATGTGTGTGTGTGTGTGTGTGTGTGTGGTTGTGTGTGTGTGTGTACTGTCCGCTTTGTACAGACAGCTTTGATCAACGAGCGCAATTATACAAGTCTCTCAGCTGCATATGAATAACCCCCATTCATATAAAGTGCAGAATGTTAGGTTACTGGTCTCGGCTAATTTCAGGTAAAAACACTAAATTATGCTATATAATGTATCAATGTTTGTTGCATTTGGATATGTTAGGGTTATACACTTCTCCATGGGTTGCCTGCATTAAGAATATATGTAATGAGTGTGGTATGTCAGAGATGTGGTTATCACAAAATGTGCCCAACACTACATGGTTTAAGAAAGCAGTTGAAGTGAGATTAAAAGATCAGTGGATTACTGCCTGGCATCATAATTTATCAACAAAAACTTTATGTAGTAACTACAATATATTTCAGCTGATTTATGGTATGGAGGTGTACCTCGTCAAACTACCGAAAAGTATTCACATCCAGGTAACTAGATTCAGAACAAGCAACAATAGACTACCAATAAATGTTGGTAGATACACAGGTGTAAACAGAGAAGATCGACTTTGTAGCAAGTGTATTGCTAATGTTGTAGGAGATGAATTTCATGTCCTTTTCGAATGTACTAACGAGAAAATTGTAAGGCTGCAGGATATGTATATCCAGAAATACTACACAATTAGGCCAGCGCATTTTAAGTATGTTGCGTTAATGCAAAGTACCAGTGTGAATGTTTTGAAGAACTTGAAATGATTCATCAGATCAATTTTGAGCATGTTTAGATAATCAATCAATCAATCATTGGGGACATACGTCGGGGGGCGCGTCGCCTCGCCCACCCTACGACGCCACTCCCGGGGGTCACCACGCGCGAGTTCCCATGCAGGCTCCTTTCCCATACCAAGCAGCTCTCGACAAGAAACATCAACTTGCCCCAGCCACGGGCCTTGTGGGCGCCCCCTTGGCCTCCTCCACGCCGGATTGTCTCTTACAGATACAACCCGATGGGAAGGATCGGTTTTAGGGTAGCGTGCCACATGCCCATATAGCCGAAGTTGGCGCTGACGGACTATGCAGGTAATAGGCCTCGATTCAGTCTCACGGTGCAATCGCTGATTTGACACGTAATCACCCCAGCGATACCTCATGATTCTGCGAAGACGCTTATTACCAAAGGCATTGATTCGTCTCTTCAAGTCACTATTTAGTGTCCATGTCTCACAACCATAGAGTAAGACAGGGATCACAAGCGACTTGAAGATCCGGACCTTTTTCGTCCTGCACAGGTACCGACAACGCCAAATACTCTCGCTGAGCGAGTCCATAACACCGTGGGCTATGCCAATCCGCCGTAAGACTTCTTGACGTGACCCGCCGTCATTATGGACTGCGCTACCAAGGTATGTAAAACTTTCCAAGATCTCAATGTCCTCGCCACACGCATGAACAGACTGTACTGCTTCATCTAGTAAATCTCCAAAAACCTGGACCTTGGTCTTGAGCCAGGAGACCTCAAGTCCCAAAGGCTTTTCCCCTCGTGCAGCGCCTCGAGAGCCATCACCAGGACCTCCAGCGACTCAGCAAAGATTACTGCATCATCGGCAAAAACAAGATCAGTGATCTTGGTGTTGCCGACGGATGCTCCACAATCACTTTGATCTACAACTTTTTCCAATACCCAGTCCATATAAGCGTTGAAAAGTGATGGGGCAAGGACGCACCCTTGCCTCACTCCTGTATTCACAGGAAAGAAGCCGGATACACCTGCCCCACACTTCACAGCACTCTCAGTCCCAGAATACAGACCAGTTATCAAACCAATAGTCCTTGCAGAAATCCCTCGAAGTCGCAGAAGATCCCAGAGTGACTCACGATGCACTGAATCAAACGCCTTCTTGAGATCAACATAGGCTGCAAGCATCCCCTGTCGAAACTCACGTCGGCGTTCCACCAGGACACGAAGCGCTAGGATACGGTCCGTTGTTGACTTACCAGGCGTGAATCCAGACTGCTGAGGTCTCTGATGCTTCACCAGATGACTGCGAATTCGTGTCAGCAATAGATGGGCAAGCACCTTGCCTGGTACGCTGAGCAGTGTAATACCGCGGTAATTGTTGCAGTCCTGACGGTCCCCTTTCCCTTTCCAGATAGGGACGACCAGCCCCCTTTTCCAGTCAGGAGGAATGGTACCTGATTGCCACACGGCAGTCAGGACAGCATGCAACCCTCAGATCATGGCCTCACCCCCAGCTTTGAGGAGTTCCGCACTGATATTACAAACACCTGCTGCCTTTCCACCCTTCAACTTTGCTACAGCCTCTCTGACTTCGTCAAGAGAGGGTGCGGTTTCGTCAATGGGAGGATCGGCATCCAATGCCTGTAACCCAGTGGTGTGAAGCTGCTCAGTTGGAGGGTCCACCGTGAACAACTGCCCAAAGTACTCAGCCCAACGAGCCATCTGCCCATCCATGTCCGACACGAGGCGCCCATCTGCTGTTCGAATAGCACTCGCCCGAGAAGGGGACTTGGAACGGAGCTTCTTCAGGGCTCGGTAGGCGGGTCGGAGGTCATTAGCGTTCAAATGACCCTCGACATCCTCAGCGAGACTCCTGACATACCTCTCCTTGTCTCTCCTCAGGAGGGTTCTAGTCCGGCGTGACAGAGCCCTGTGCTGGTCCCGGTTCCCAGCCAGCCTGGCAGCGCGACTCTCCTCGATTTTCTCCAGCGTCTCCGTCGAGACAAAACCACGCCTTGACCTCGGGCGCTCCCCAATACACTCCTTGGCAGCCTGTAGAGTTTCACGTTTGAAGGTATCCCACAGTTCTACAGGATCCCCGAGAGCACCGAGCACATCAAACCGATTTGAGACTGCCACCGCATACTCATGAGCACATGTCAAGTCCTTCAGTTTCTCAAGATGAAACACAGTATGGTTACCTCTTGAGATTCTTCTGGACTTGACATGAAGCTTAAGTGAAGCAACAACAAGTCTGTGATCTGTTCCAAAGAACTCAGCACTCCGGTAAACCCTGCAGTTCTGGAGGATCCTCCAACGAGTACTAACGAGGATGTGGTCGATCTCCTTAGCTACCCCTCCGGCATTACTATACCATGTCCAGCGGTGCAGCTCTGGTCCCTGATACCAAGAACCTGCAATTCTCAACCTTCTGGACCTTGCAAAGTTCAGAAGCAGAGAACTGTTGGTGTTTCTGGTACCGGAGCCATGGGGACCAACACACAACTCGTAGCCATCTCTCACAGTGCCAGTAGTAGCATTGAAGTCACCCAAGACAATGAGTGTGTTTAGATAAGCTAACAAGTATATCTGGTTATTAGTTATCTTTATTTATATTTTTCTATGTGTCACTTAGTTTTGGAAATTGACAATTGGATTGCTCCTAACTTTCAGTTTACGTAGTACTTATCTGTATGTTTCTATTAGTATCGTTTAAAATGTCCTGCCAAATGTATTGTATCTTATAGGAGCTGTGCTCCATACTTTATTTATAAAGTCTGAGCAATAATAAATTATATTCTATTCTATTCTATTCTATTCTATTCACACACACACACACACACACACACACACACACTTCTTTACCATTGCTCGTCCAGAACAGAAGCAAGGAACCATGCTCCGAGGTTCAGTTCAAGCTTATAAGAAATCAAGATTAATCTGTAGTACAGAACACCACACTACTTGTGTTATTGCTGTCAACCATCGGAGAACTCATCAAGACAACAGTACGTTTGTGAGTTTGCTGAAACTTCTACACCATGCACCCGGAACTACTCAACACACTGCTTCAATCACAACAATCGGCCTACAAAGGGGCTACGGATATTCTGGTAAGCCAGTTTAATTCTAGAATTGATAGTCTTGAAGCTAAAGTCAATGATCTAGTCCGGAGTCTAGAATATAACCAACAAGAAATTAATGATTTATTGGGTGAAAAAAGAAAGCTAATAAGTGAAAATAATGAAGACCGAAAACACCTGGCTGAGTTGAATGTGAGGAATGAAGCACTCAGAGCCCAAGTTCAAGATCTTGAAAGACGCTTCAACTACCAAGAAGATTACAGCAGACGGAACAATTTGAGGATTAGTGGTTTAGTTGAAGGTGATGGCAGCGAGACGTGGGAGCAAACCGCTGAGGTGGTGAAGACTGTGTTTCAGAACAAGCTTCAACTACCGGCATTGAACATTGGGCGCGCCCACAGGCTGGGACAACGCCAGGATGGCAAGCCCCGCACTATCGTTGCCCGCTTCACACACTTTGCTGAACGTGAAGCAGTTATGAGAAGTGCAAGTAAATTAAAAGGGACTCGGATCTACATCAATGAGGACCTTTGCCCTGCCTCCCAAGAAATAGTTCGAAACCAACTTCCTCAACTCCGGCGTGCAAGAGAACAAGGAAAAATTGCTTATTTTAAATACACGAAGCTTATCATCAAGGAGAGGACACATCCACCCAGAACACCTGCCACCCAACATGAAGAGGCAACGACTGAGACCGAACCCTCGGACCGTTCAACACCGGCTCAAAACTACGATCGTCCCATGAACCAGGTAGTGAACCCAGGTGACAAGGAGAGAAGCGCTTCAAATCAGCAAGCCAACGCCCCTGTTACGGACCGTGAGGTGAACTCGCAAGGAGTGGACACTGATAACTCTGTGGGTGGAACACAGCCCACTAGTTCTGGTCATATACCTAGCACACCAGTAGAGGCTACCGCAGATGGCAACACTGACGCAACTGGGTCAGATGGGGGTGCTACCACCCGGTCACGCGGAGGTGGCAACAACAGGAGGGGTAAGAGGAAGTAAGAATATACATAGCTGTTGTAATACTTAACTCTTAACTTACATCCCTACTTATTTGATGGATTTTATATTCCCATTTCATTCCTTAGATGATAATGAATTAAATGATGTGTTTGTGCATAATTTATATGATGTTTTTGTTTGTAAATTAAATTACTACAAATTCAATCCTTTAGATTTTCAGTTTGATAGATATGATGATACTGGTATTGACTAATTTTTCAACAATGTAAGAGATTTAAACATTCCACAGTCTGTATATACAACAATGAATGACCAAATGTTTTCATGTGATGACTCGAAAATGTTCACTATCTTATCAATGAATATTGCTAGTGTTGCAACAAATCTACAACCATTTGAAGACCAAACTTTAAACTTAAGCAATATTAAATATGACGTTATCGGTTTTTCTGAAACCCGACTTGATAGTGACATTGCCCCTTTATATGGAATTAATGGTTACACAATGCACTCTAAGCATCGTAACAGGCACGGAGTCGGAGGTGGAGTGGCCATGTATGTGTCTGATGCCTATACTTCTCATAGTCTGCATAACGTAAGTTTTTGTGAACCTTATCTTGAATGTCTGTGCGTTGAGCTATTGTGTGGTAGAGATAGGTATTTCCTAGCTTCTATTTATCGACCACCTAATGGTAATATGAATAATTTTATTAACAAATTAAAAGAGCTTTTTGAGTATATTGAAAGTCAGGCCTATAGTTCCATATATTTGTTTGGTGACTGGAACATTAACTTATTGAAACAAAATAATTCACATGTTACTGAATTTACAACATTAATGTATACCTTTTCTCTCTTGCCTGCAACCACCAAACCCACCAGAGTAGCAAAGGCACAGTTTCCCTGATAGATCACATTTGGTCTAATCAGGCTGAGTCAAATTCTACAAATTTCATAGTACATACTGACATCTCTGACCATTTTCCAGTCATTTCCCGATTTCTTAAGCACAGCGGCCCGGCACAACCCCGGAAGACTGTAAACAAGAGGGTATTTGGCCCCGAGAATATCAGGAACTTTGTTGATGGTATGTCACAGGTCACTTGGGATAATATATTAGCTTCTAGTTGCCCTAACAATGCATATGATATGTTTTTTGAAAAGTTTAATGAAATATTTCAACATAATTTTCCTTTTAAGTGTTGTAGAACCACAAGAAGATCAGAGAGAAGCCCATATTTAACACCAGGTTTGTTTAGATGCATTAAAGAAAAGCATCGACTTGCACGACTTGCTAATAAATGGCCATTGACATTTAAGGATAAGTACAAACTGTATAGAAATAAGTTAACCTCCCTATTACGTACTGCTAAAGACGAATATTACAAAAGCCAACTTCAAGAGAACCAGGGTAATGCTAAAAGCATCTGGAAAACAGTAAATCAGCTACTGGGACGGAAAAATCTGTCAAATAACATGCTTATTAACCTAAATCTTATTTCTTCCCCTGATACTGCTAATGCATTTAATGATCATTTTCTTAATATTGCCAACGATTATTCTCAGTGTCGATATAAGTTATAGGGATTATCTTCATAACTCTTCAAATTTTTCTATGTACCTATTCCCCTGTAATCAGTCTGAAATCAAAGCCTACATCAATTCTTTAAAATCAAATGCAACTGGCTATGATGATATTCCTGCAGCCGTACTAAAACAAACTTCTGAATATATAACACTTCCTCTTGCACACATAATCAATTTATGTTTTAGTCATGGTATTTTCCCTGATAAGTTGAAAATAGCGAAAGCAATTCCTATTCACAAGTCTGGTGGTAAAGATGAAATAAATAATTACAGATTAATCTCCATTCTACCATCAATTAGTAAAATCTTTGAAAAAGCAATTGCTTACCGGCTCTGTAATTTTTTCGAAAATAATAATTTATTATCTGACTGTCAATATGGTTTTAGGAAAAATAGGTCCACAGAATCTGCTCTTCTATATTTTGTCTCCACTGTGTATACTAATAAGAAATTTTATGTCGCAAGTGTTTTCTTAGATATATCAAAGGCATTTGACTCATCAGACCATAACATTTTACATGCTAAACTAATGAATATTGGTGTGAGGGGACCTGCTTATAACCTATTAGTGAGCTACTTATCTGATCGCAAGCAATCTGTTCTTTGTAATGGCGAGTATTATGAGTGCAAGTCCAACAAGCAAGGTGTTCCACAAGGTTCGATTTTAGGCCCCATCTTGTTTCTCATATATGTAAATGACATAACTAATGCAAGTAATAGTGCTACTTTTATCTTATTCGCAGATGACACAAGCTTCATAGTCACAGACAAAAGTCTTTTATCCCTTCACAATAAACTAACTCATGAATTAACTAATGTAAACAACTGGATTAAAGCCAACAAGTTAAGACTCAATATCAATAAAACTCATCTTATGTTATTCCAGAACAGGTCTTTAGTGCATGACTTGGACCCTGTAGGTATAGGTAGGGAAATTGTTAACCGTGTACAGTCGACAAAATTTTTAGGTGTCATAATAGATGAATATTTCAACTGGAAGCAACACATTTCTCATGTTTGTATTAGTATATCCAAGATTTGTGGTGTCTTGTATCGCATTCGTTACAAACTCACAACTGAAGCAATGTTAACCATATATTATACACTTTGTTATTCCAAAATGATGTATTGCATATCAATATGGGGTTGCACTTGGCCATCATTCTTAGACAGCGTGTTCAAGGCTCAGAAGGCAATTCTACGCGTTCTAACCTTCAAGAAAAAATTTGATGCAACTGAGGAGATATATTCATCTTTAAATTTATTAAAAGTCCCTTTTATCCATAAATACTTCATGTTGATAACTATATTTAATTCTATAAAAAAGAATGATAACATTTTCCAGCTACAAGATCATGCTCATAATACCAGAAGAAATCAAATTAATTTAGTATGTCCTCCATTTAGAACAACACTATACAGTAATTCTATCCTGTGTCTCGGTCCTAAGGTGTGGAATTCCTTACCTAGTCTAGTAAGAATCAATATCAATGTTTGTACCGTTAACAGCTTCAAGTATAGAATAAAAAAGTATCTTTTGCATTCTCAAACACAATGAAAGAATACATATAATTTTTGAGCTCTTTTTTGCTGCACATATGATATCATATTGTAAGGGTCTACTTGTATACTTTGTTAATATTTAGATAATTCAAGTAAATCTCAATGATGATGTTGTGTGTGTGTACATTGTGTGTGTGTGTGTGTGTGTGTGTGTGGTGTGTGGTGTGTGTGTGTGTGTGTGTGTGTGTGTGTGTATGTGTGTGTGTGTGGTTTCATCTATTTTATATGTGAATTTATTTACTATGCTCGTATATGTTTGTGCATATGTGTATGTATATATGTTACATAATAATATGTTTGTATGAGTACGTGTGTGTGTTTATATAGATAGCATACGTTAGTATGAGTAAGGATATTTACAGATGTCTTGTATGAATACTACATAGAGATGATATAATAGTCTTCGCTCTGGAATGCGCACATATTACCTTGCTTAATAACTGGGTCTGCTAACAAGAGTTTTCTCAGCAGGCTTTTCCACGAAAGGTTAATGATGGATTTAATATTTGTGTGTATTCTTATGGCAATAAAATGTTTGAACTTGAACACACACACACACACACACACACACACACACACACACACACACACACACACACACACACACACACACACACACACACACACACACAACACACACACACAACACACACACACACACACACACACACACACACACACACACACACACACAACACACACACACACACACACACACAACACACGTACCTCTCTCTGTCCCTCTACTGAGTTCCTCCTCCTCCTCCTCCTCCTCTTCCTTCCCTCTCCTTCCCTTCTATCAACCTCAAAATGACCTTAGTATAGCCTCCTTCACACTCTCACCCTCCACAGTGACCCATCTCCCCTTCTCCCTCCAGCAATTACCTGTGTCTTCCTCTCCTCCACCTGCCACCTTCCCATCGTCTCCACTCTCCCCATTGCCTCTCCTCTGGCTGACGAAGGGGACCACGCGAGAGGGAAAGAATAAGGTTGTGGGGGAAGAGAGTAAAAGACTACGTAAAATACTGTAGTAGGTCCAAGGATGAGAGGTGAAGGAACAAGGTGCGAGGAGAGTGGTAAAGAAGATACCAACAAACCAGGTGGTGGGTGTGAGGCTCTTGTATGTGTGAAGGTGTGTGTTATTCACCCATGGACTTGTCCACGCGAGACGGACTCACGATCGCAAGTTTCAGCCTCCCGGTGCGATCTTGGAGCTCATTATTACCGATATTTGGGTAATGCTGGGACCTCACACACCACACACACCCATCCCCTTGCTCAAGGGGAACAGTAACCCCCCAAATATTTGGTGGAAAAATCCCCGGGAATGAGCAGGGTCGGGGATCGAACGCCGGACCACAGAATGGTGCCTGACGCTATAACCCACCGAGCCGTTCAGGCAAGTGTGTGTTTGTGTGTGTGTGTAACACTGTTTATGTGTGTATGTGTGTATGTGTGTGTGTGTGTGTGTGACACTGTGTGCGTGTGTGTGTGTGTGTGTCTGTGTGTCTGTGACACTGTGCGTGTGCGTGTGTGTGTGTCTGTGACACTGTATGTGTGTGTGTGTGTGTGTGTGTGTGTGTACTGTCCGCTTTGTACAGACAGCTTTGATCAACGAGCGCCATTATACAAGTCTCTCAGCGGCATATGAGTAATGATCCGTCACAGTGTAAATCATGTCACATTATAAATCTTGCGTCTGAAAAGTTCCTTCGTTTGAAATGAACGAACAACCTAAGAAAGAATACTGAAAATACCTACAACCTGATACTAATAAACCTGAGAGAGAGAGAGAGAGAGAGAGAGAGAGAGAGAGAGAGAGAGAGAGAGAGAGAGAGAGAGAGAGAGAGAGAGAGAGAGAGAGAGAGAGAGAGAGAGAGAGAGAGAGAGAGAGAGAGAGAGAGAAGAGAGAGAGAGAGAGAGAGAGTTTGATTACTTATAATAAACTAATCAATTAAAGAAAAACATGATAGACAACAAAACTCTCACACACACACACACACGCACGCACGCACGCACGCGCATACACCGCCACGATGGTCAAGTGGATAGCACGCTGGCCTGCCATTCTGTGGTAGCCGGTTCGAATCCTCACTGCTCCCGGAGATTTTTCTGTTGAGAAATTTGGGGGGTACTAACCCCCTTGAGCAAGGGGATAGGGGTGTGTGGTGTGCGAGTTTCCAACATTACCCGAAGATCAGTAATAAGTAATAATGAGCTCCAAGCTCGCAGCGGGAGATCTGCGGGAGCACTGGCGATCGCGTGTCCGACTCACGTGGACAAGACCATTGATGAATAACACACACACACACACACAGACACACTCACACACACACACACACACACACACACACACACACACACACACACACACACACACACACACACACACACACATACACACACACACACACACAAGCTCCTGCCACCACCTACGCCACCGCCGACGATTAAAGTGTTTTCCTCACTAAGAAGATAAAGGTGGCGCTCCGCTAACCTCAGTAACTCTTCACCTTGCTGGAAATTAATTTACGCCCACCGGCACTCAACTGCCGGCGAAATCCTTTGAAAAATGTGATATGAGTCCGAAAACTCATTACACTCCAAAAAGATTAAATGTTTCTTTTCTCTATACTTTTCTACTTTTACTTCATGAAAATGACCTGAAGTGTCCTACGTTTTATCAGACTCAAAATTGCATCACTTTCTTTCTATATTTACGTTCTCTTCTGCCTTCTCTTCCCCTATTATTATCTAATCTCATTTCAGCCTCTCCACTCCTATCCATCTCGTCTCTTCCTTTCGGCAGCATCTTCGTGGCCAAATCTTTCCTACTCCACGTTTGACCCTTTGCCTACGGATTCCTTCATTCATTCACAGCCCCGCCTCCTCTCGCCACACACGCCGGTTCATCAAAGTAGCGCAGCAGCAAATAGCGGTGGGATCTCCGCTCATGACGTGTGTGTGTGTGTGTGTGTGTGTGTGTGTGTGTGTCTTTTTGTCTGTCTGTTTCTCTCTGCCTCATTCGCTAGCATGTACCCAGTTTCCTTTCCCTTATAGGTGCCGCGGCCGCCATCAGGTAAGGCTCATGGCAATTAATTAGTGGCGTGCTGCAGGGGCCAGGTGAGAAACACGAAGGGGAGGAAATTAGAGGCAAAGGCCACCAGTTAGAAGAATGAAGAGGGGGTTTAAACCTCGCCAAAAAAAAGTAAAAGTAAAATATGATAACAAATAAGAAGCATACACGGAGGAGGGAGACAATATTATTTGCACTGGTATTGAATTGCCTAACTTTAAAATACGTCAGCAATTCTTAGTGATGGGCCTACGATGCATCCTTCCTTCAGTGGCTGCCATGGAGACACACGAAGCTTTCACATGTAAACCAGTCTAAAGTGTGAACAGTCTACGGACCTTTTAACCCAGATTATATTATTGTTAATGCACACACACACATAGAGAAAGATATACTATATATATACGTATATATATATATATATATAGAGAGAGAGAGAGAGAGAGAGAGAGAGAGAGAGAGAGAGAGAGAGAGAGAGAGAGAGAGAGAGGAGAGAGAGAGAGAGAGAGAGAGAGAGAGAGAGAGAGAGAGAGAGAGAGAGAGAGAGAGAGAGAGAGAGAGAGAGAGAAGAGAGAGAGAGAGAGAGAGAGAGAGAGAGAGGAGAGAGAGAGAGAGAGAGAGAGAGAGAGAGAGAGAGAGAGAGACGGAGAGAAGAGAGAGAGAAGACGGAGAGAGAGAGAGAGAGAGAACGAGGGACAAAGACGCATTTACATTAAGTACATAAAGAAGACTTTAATGCTACAAGTCATATTCTTAAGACTGTGTCTAGTAAGTACCGAGGTGCGTCCCCGAGGCCCACATCATTTTTTCTGGCCCAAGAATGGCGCGGCAATAAGCAGCCGAATATTCTTGAGACACAAACTCTAGTCTGCATAACTTCCAAAACGCTCTTTTGATTTCCCTCATGGTTATATTACACTGATCATGCAGTGAAATATCTTACTGCTCTAAGAATTCCTTCTGCCGTGTTGATCTGCATTTTTGCTTTTACCTCTTTTTCAGCTTCCGGCACTTTTGTTATCATTGTTTGCCTCGTCTTTTTGCATTTCTGTCATATTTTTTTATGTCTTTCTCTTTTTTCGTTTACACTAAAATGTGGTAAATATATCTCTCAGATCTCATGAAGTCTTGAGAACTGACTCTCATGTCTCTTCCTTCACTTCAATGTCTTATTCTCCTCACCCACGCACGCAAAATAACCCTCATCTAATAATTCATCTACTACAACACTTCATTGAATCTCCCCTTCTTACGACCTCACACTCTCACGCCATACGAACCTTAATACAAACACACCCGATGGTCCAGTTGATAGCGTGCTGGCCTGCCATTCTGTGGTATCGAATCCTTATTGCTCCCTGGGATTTTTCACAGAAAAATTCGGGCGGTTACTGTCCTCCTTGAGCAAAGGGATGGGGATGTGTGGTGTGTGATGTCCCAGCATTACCCAAAGATCGGTAATAATGAGCTCCAAGTCTCGTACCGAGAGGATAAAACTGGCGATCGTGAGCCAGCACGCGTGGACAAGACCATGGGTGAATAACACGAAATGCAACAACCACCCTTCTTCTCTTTGTCCTTCACTCACGCTATGATCTCCTCCTCCTCTACCTCTTCCTCCATAGTCTGACATCCATTACCATCTCTACCCTCACAAAAAACGCAATTCTCATCATACTTAAACATCTCATAACTCAGAAAAAGAAGACTCTATACCCTCAAATTGCTTTTAATACACACACACTCTCTGGTCTCAGCTCTTCCTTCCTTTCTTGCCTCCCTCCGCCCGCCGCTCATTCCAGCCACACTCTCAGCACGAATGAAACACTGGTGAAAAAGATTATAAGACACAATGGACATTGGACATGCCACTACCTCTTCCAGAATACTCAACACTCTCAACTTGCCTTGCTTCCAGCCGCTGACAAGTTGCGAGCGAGGACCCAACAAGGAAGCAAATTACGGTAAATACTGTCGTGGGAACATTTCCTTTCTTCCACCACTGCCACAAAAAACAATGCCACTCACAGGTTTTCAATACCACTTCTCCTTCATGTGCGTTTTTTTGGTACTGTTCTGTTCTCTTACATTTCTCCTTCTGTTCTGCCCCTTCCATCTATTTTACCTCTTCTTGTCTCCGTTTATTGTTCTTTTCCCTCTTTCATTTATATTTTCCAGCTCTTCTTTCTCCTGCCTGTTTCTTTGTCGTTATCATATGTTTGCTCTTTCGCTGCGCAACATCAGCAGATATCAACCCTTCCTTCTATATTATCCAAATATAGTTCTTATGTTACTTGTATGTCACCGTTGTTTCTATTGTTGTCCATCTCTTCCTCTTCCTCTTCCCTCTCCTTGCAACTCTCGAACACTTTCCTCCCATAAGCTGTAAAAGGTGCAGGACAAAAAAGGCTTTTCTCCCACCGTTTACAAGTAATCCCCTAGGTAGACACCCGCCAGTCACCTGTAATATGTATCCCCCCCTGCGGCGAAGGACAGATAATTCTCCCTCGCACAAACACGTGTCATTGCAAAAAGCCGGGCAATGTCTTGCACAGGTTCCCGGCAGCTTGGTCGGGCCTGGGCTGAGGTGGCGGCGTCCGGGTGATCATTTCTTCAGCAGGACACCGCGTTGAGGGTGTCGCCGTGCATTACTGGCGCGGCGACGCCAAGGGTGCGGGAGGGGGAGAGAGGACACATGGATGGGCCGCTCACTCAGGTGTGTGTGTGTGTGTGTGTGTGTGTGTGTGTGTGTGTGTGTGTGTGTGTGTGTGTGTTTGTTATTCACCCAATGGTCTTGTCCACGCGAGCTGGCTCGCGATCGCCAGTTTTCACCCTCTCAGTGCGAGCTTGGAGCTCATTATTACCGACCTTTGGGCAATGCTGGGACCTCACACACCTCACCCCCCCATCCCCTTGATCAACGGGGACAGTAACCGCCCGAATTTGTCAGTGAAAAATCCCCGGGAGCGCGAGGATTCGAACCGCCTACCCACAGAATGGGAGACCATCACGCTATCAACCTGACCATCGCGCGGTGTAAACGGTGTGTGTGTGTGTGTGTGTGTGTGTGTGTGTGTGTGTGTGTGTGTGTGTGTGTGTGTGTGTGTGTGTGTGTGTGTGTGTGTGTGTGTGTGTGTGTGTGTGTGTGTGTGTGTGTGTGTGTGTGTGTGTGTGTGTGTGTGTGTGTGTGTGTGTGTGTGTGTGTGTGTGTTGTGGTGTGTGTGTGTGTGTGTGTGGTGTGTGTGTGTGTGTGTGTGTGTGTGTGTGTGTGTGTGTGTGTGTGTGTGTGTGTGTGTGTGTGTGTGTGTGTGTGTGTGTGTGTGTGTGTGTGTGTGTGTGTGTGTGTTGTGTGTGTGCGCCCATGAAAAATAAAAGTATAAAAGCTTAAAGTCCAGTGAATCGTAAATAAAACCAAAGGGCGAGCGAAAAAAAAAACAACATTCACACGTGTGCATGCACATATATATATATATATATATATATATATATATATATATATATATATATATATATATATATATATATATATATATATATATATATATATATATATATATATATATATATATATATATATGTATATATATATGGATGTATATTATGTATATATGTATATGTGATATGTATATGTATGTATGTATGTATGTATGTATGTATTAAAGAGGCACGTTCACTGCATGAGCCACTATCTAGGGCACCTGCGGCTGCCTCATTAAGACCACAAGGACTCCACGCCTCATACAACGCGGCGGTGATGCTCGACGCCATGGCATGCCTCCTCCTACTCCTACTCCTCTTCTCTCTCTTGAATGCGAGACTTTAGTATAAAGGTAAACTATTCGCTTATTCTTTTACCACTATTTGATTATTTCTTTGCTGCAAAATTTTCTTGTCAGTCCTCTTTTCATGGACATTGCTTTCTCTCCTCGGTGTTTTGCTGTCGTTTTGTTTGGCCGAGGGGAAGGGCGTGTGGATGGGTTAAATCGTCTTACTTCTCTACCCTTTCATGCACGTGGATGGGATTATTGTTGGCGTTGGTGGAAATGTATAGATAAAAGTTACATAGTTAAAGGTTTCCAGGCATCAGTTTTTTCTCTTTTAAGTCTTTGTCTGCCCTCCACCTTATGTTCTTTCTTTCTTCTGTCTATACTTTTCCGACCCTTATTTTCTTCCTTCCTTTTCTGAGTGCGTTTTTAATTCTTTCTTGTCGCTTCCTCTGTTTACATATTCCCCCTTCCCTCTTCTTCTTCTTCTTGGTGTTCGCTTCTCTTCTTAAAAAAAAATCATTATTTTGCTTCATCATCTTATTCCACATCTATCTTTTCTTGTTCACATTCTTCCAACTCTTACTTTATGTTCTTTTTGTCTTTCTCCTCCTCTTCTAATTGCTCGTGATCATATCACGCCGTCAGTTTGTACATCCAGTGTTCTCGAAGACTCAACATAACACTTCACAACACAAGAACACAACAGGCGAGGCGTGATTCAGTGTGGACGATACAAATAACGTAAATTTTCGTATCTCTCCCTCAATGTTTTTTTCTTCAATTATCTTCCCTCACTCACGCTTCCAGCGCCTGACCTTACGGAGGTCTGCATAATTCTCATGCCCCTCCCCCTCCCTGGAACCATGGCATCCCCTTACACATTGTTTTTACATATTATTTTCCGGTGAAAAGAGAGGTGGGGATTGTCTGTGAGGACTACATATGCCAACGATTAAAATAAATAACGAAAGTATGGTAAAATGAAAAAAAAAATATATATATAATCATCCGTATCTACTATGAAAAAAATATATAGGTACACTTAACACATTAACTATACAATTTGTTGATGTTATTCACTTTTGCATTCAATGTGCTTTCATAGTTTTGTTTTAAGTTTTCTTTTTTTGTGTGTGATAACGCTCAGTGAGCCTGTATTGTGAAGGGCCAGCAGGGGAGGCAACGGCTGCTGGGGATTACAGCTAGGTATGATTTTAACTTTCTCTATTTTTCATGACTGTTTACATGTCTGTTTGCTTTTTAGTTAATACTCTATTACTATTATCATTTACCTATTTGTTTTGTTTTCTTATATCAGCGTTTTTATGTTTGCTTTTCTATTATTGGGATTTTGTTAGCTTGTTTGTCTGTCTGTTATTAAATTTGGTATTCTGTATTTTAATTATCCCCATTACTACCTAGACAGTGTTTTAGTACTCCCATTGCTACCTAGACCAGAGGTCGGCAACCCAGAATTCGAAAAGAGCCAGTTTCTTCAAACTTGGCAAAAGAACAGTGTTGATGGAGCCGCAGTATAAATTCTGAATGAAAATTACGAAACAATAAAATGTTCCTAAGGTAAATTGGTACTTTCAACCAGTAAATGAGTACGAGATCAAAAGTACTCTTTTCCCATGTATTTTGATGGGTTAAGAATAATGATCCCATTAAAAATCGTCGGAAATGCCTCATTTTGCAGTTATCCACCCCCTCCATAACAAACCTGGGGACCCGTCGGGAACGCAGGGTTTTAGGCGGGGAAAGTGGAAAAGAGTTTTATACTATAATACTGATAGTACGTATATTATGTGGATGACATAAAATATATGCGGTAAGCACTATATAAAATTTATGGGAATTACTAACCTATTCCTGGAAATATCTCAAGTTAAATCTTTAGCTACAACGGTAAAACTGCAGTTGGATACAATACATGAATATTGGTTACGTAACCTGACATAACTGGGGAGCTGTGCCCCCCAAGAACCCTCGCTAGTTCGCTAACCTAACCTGGACGTTGGTTGAGTAGCCTAACCTGAAGCAGGGATAAAGGGGTTCACTGCAAAATTATGCATTTCCGACGATTCTGAATGTGACCATCATTCTTAACACATCAAAATACATTGGAAAAAAGTACTTTTAACCTCGTACTCAATTACTGGTTGGAATTAAGTACCAAAATACCCTCCATAACACCATATGGGAGTTAAATATACCCACAGATATGATAATATACACCTTAATAATAATTATAATGATAATAATATTAATAAGTACAAAAATTCATCTCATTATTTTCCTAGAGACCTAGGACCTATAGGTCATATACATTATTGTACTGCGGCTATCTACGCCAGAATTTTAGCTCCTTTTTTAACGATAAATTGGACATTTTTAAGTAGGTGGCAGGAGCCGTACATGTCTCTTGAAAGAGCCGCATGCGGCTCTGGAGCCGCAGGTTGCCGACCGCTGACCTAGACAGTGTATTAGTACCACATTACTAACTAGACAGTGTTTTAGTACCGCCATTACTACCTAGACAGTGTTCTAGTACCGCCATTACTACCTAGACAGTGTTCTAGTACCGCCATTACTACCTAGACAGTGTTCTAGTACCGCCATTACTACAGTGTTTTAGTACCTCCATTATTACTCACACAGTTTTAGTAACCCAAGTATTACCTATATAGTGATTTAAGTACCCCCATTATTACCTAGACAGTGTTTGGTAACCCAATTACTACCTAGACAGTGTTTTAGTACCCCCATTTCTACCTAGACATTATTTTAGTACCCCATTATTACCTAGTGTATAGGCTGGAGGGCGGAGTACCGTCACACAGCTCCAGCACCAGGACTCTTCTTCTGTAACGAGGGGGTTCACTAAGGAGTCAATCAATCATTGGGGGCATACGCAGGGGGGCGCGTCGCAACGCCCACCCTACGACACCACTCCCGGGGGTCACCACGCGCGAGTCCCAATGCAGGTTCACTTCCCATGCCAAGCAACTCGACAGGAAACATCAACTTACCCCAGCCACGAGCCTTGTCGGCGCCCCTCTTGGCCTCCTCCACGCCGGATTGTTACTTACAGAGACAACCCGGTGGGAAGGATCATTTCAGGGTAGCGTGCCACATGCCCATATACCCGAAGTTGGCGCTGACGGACTATGCAGGTAAAAGGCCTCGATTCAGTCTCACGGTGCAATCGTTGATTTGACACGTAATCGTCCCAGTGATACCCCATGATTCTGCGAAGACACTTATTACCAAAAGCATCGATTCGCCTCTTCAAGTCGCTATTTAGTGTCTATGTCTCACATCCATAGAGTAAGACAGGGATCACAAGCGATTTGAAGATTCGGATCTTTGTCCTTCTGCACAGGTACCGACAACGCCCAATATTCGTGCTGAGCGAGTCCATAACACCGTGGGCTATGCCAATCCGCCGTAAGCCTTCTTGACGTGACCCGCTGTCATTATGGACTGGGCTACCAAGGTATGTACAACTTTCCAAGATCTCAATGTCCTCGCCGCACGCATGAACAGACTGTACTGTTTCATCTAGTAAACCTCCAAACACCTGGACCTTGGTCTTGAGTCACGAGACCTCAAGTCTCAAAGGTTTTGCCTAATCGTGCAGCGCTTCGAGAGCCATCACCAGAACCTCCAGCGACTCGGCAAATATTACTGCATCATCGGCAAAAAAAAGATCTGTGATCTTTGGGTTGCCGAGGGATGCTCCATAATCACTTTGATCTACAATTTTGCCCAATACCCAGTCCATACAAGTGTTGAAAAGTGATGGGGCAAGGACACACCCTTGCCTCACTCTTGTATTCACAGGAAAAAAGCTGGATACACCTCCCCCACACTTCACAGCACTCTCAGTCCCAGAATACAAGCCAGTCATCAAACCAATAGTCCTTGCAGGTAGCCTTCACTAAGGAAGGCTTCATGAAAACAAAAGAGGAACAAAGCACCCCATATATTGCAGATAAAGCAGTATTTTTACATAACAGGTCTAGTTAGAGAGTGATCAACTGAAGAGAATCCCATGCTCCGATTATGTTAAGGCAGGAATAGCAGCGTGCCAGACCGTAGCAGTAGAGGTGTGGCGGACAGTCCTGGCTTGCGCTAGTTGAGCTAGCCTGGTTGAGAGTTAGCAGCCAATAGAAGAAGTGGTATAAGCAGGGTGTGTTAGCAAGAGTAAGCTGCTGTCTATCTCAACACTGTTTTTACCTCGCCTCGTAACTTTGGGTAGATGAACGGATGGTGAAGGGGGAGGCAGAAGTGGAGTGCCGACCCACCTCATCCCGGTGAAGTGGCGCCAGAGTAGCAAGTGTCGAACACCAGGCAGTGAGACAGCGAAATTGTGGCGTGAGGATAACGAGGGTTGAGGCGTCGAGGTAGTTGCACTCACACCTAGATAGCGTTTTAGTACCCCCATTACTACCTAAACAATGCTTTAGTATACACATTACTATCTAGGCAGTGCTTTAGAACCCCCAAAACTACCTAGGTTTCTAGAGCGGACGGCTAGGTTATCTACCTTCCCGAGGTTTCCCCTGGTACCCATTTATCAACCCCAAAAGGGAGGAAGAACAACTGTTTGGGCTGGCCGCCGACTTGCCCTGGCCCGGGTTCGAACCAGGGCCCGTATATTCGAAGCTAGGCGCGCTAGTCACTACACCACGGAGGCAAAGATCATGAAGACAGCCTAATAAAACATTTTCAGAACAGCCTAAGAATGCAGTAAAAGAGTATTAGAACATCAATAGAAACAGCCCCCCACAAAAGCAAAAATAAGAAGTAAGAGATCAGCTTACGAAATAGGCTTAGACCAGCCTAAGAAACAATCTTAGAACAGCGTAAAAATCTGTCTCACAAGAGACACAATTGCAGTATCAGAAAAGCCTAAGAAAGAATCCTCAGAACAACCTAGAATTCAATCAATCAATCATTGGGGGCATACGCCGGCGGGCGCGTCGCATCGCCCACACTACGACGCCACTCCCGGGGGTCACCACGCGCGAATCCATATGCAGGCTCCCTTCCCATACCAAGCAACTCTCGGCAGGAAGCATCAACTTTCCCCAGCCACGAGCCTTGTGGGCGCCCCCTTGGCCTCCTGCACGCCGGATTGTCTTTTACAGACACAACCCAGTGAAAAGGATCGGTTTCAGGGTAGCGTGCTACATGCCCATGTAGCCGACGTTGGCGCTGATATACTATGTAGGTAAACGGCCTCGATTATTACGGTGCAATCGCTGATATGACAAGTAATCATCCCAGTGATACCCCATGATTTTGCGAAGACACTTATTACTATAGGCATCGATTCGCCTCTTCAAGTCGCTATTTAGTGTTCATGTCTCACATCCATGGAGAAAGAAAAGATCACAAGCGACTTGAAGACCAGAATCTTTGTCCATCTGCACAAGTACCGACAAAGGCAAATACTCGTGTTGAGCGAGTCCATAACACCGTGGGCTATGCCAATCCACCGTAAGACTTCTTGACGTGACCCGCCGTCATTCTGGACTGCGCTACCAAGATATGTAAAACTTCCCAAGATTTCAATGTCCTCACCACTAGCATGAACAGACTGTACGGTTTCATCTAGTAAGCCTCCAGACGCCTGAACCTTGTTCTTGAGCCAGGAGACCTCAAGTTCCAAAGGCTTTGCCTCCTCGAACAGCGCCTCGAGAGCCATCACCAGGACCTCCATCTATTTAGCAAAGATTACTGCATCATCGGCAAAAAACAAGATCAGTGATCTTGGTACTGCCGAGGGATGCTCCACAATCACTTTGGTCCACAACTTTTCCGAATACCCAGTCCATACAGGTGTTGAAAAGTGATGGTGCAATGACTCACCCTTGCCTTACTCCTGTATTACAGGAAAAAATCTGTATACACCTCCCCCACACTTCACAGCACTCTCAGTCCCAGAATACAGGCCAGTCAGCAGACCAACAGTCATTGCAGGAAGTCCACGAAGCCGCAGAAGATCCCATAGTGACTAACGATGCACTAAGTCAAACGCTTTCTTGAGATTAACATAGACTACAAGCATCCCCTGTCGAAACTCACGTCGGCGTTCCACCACGACACGAAGCGATAGGATACGGTATGTTGTTGACTTACCAGGCGTGAACCCAAGCTGCTGAGGTCTCTGATGCTTCAGCAGATGACTGCGGATCCGTGTCAGCAATAGATGGGGAAGCACCTTGCCTGGCTCGCTGATCAGTGTAATACCGCGGTAGTTGTTGCGGTCCTGACGGTTCCCTTTCCCTTTCCATATAGGAACGACCAGTCCCCTTTTCAAGGCTGGAGGAATGGTACCTGATTGCCACATGGCATTTAAGACGGCATGCGACCCGCAAATCATGGCCTCACCCCCAGCTTTGAGCAGCTCCGCACTGATATTACAGCATAACATCAGCTGCCATTCCACCCTTCAACTTTGCTACAGCCTCTCTGACTTCGTCAAGAGAGGGTGCAGTTTCGTCAATGGGAGGATCGGCATCCACTGCCCGTAATAAAGTGGTGTGAAGCTTCCCATGGAGGGTCCACCGTAAACAACTGCCCAAAGTACTCAGCCCAACGAGCCATCTGCCCATCCATGTCCGAAACGAGGCGCCCATCTGCTGCTCGAATAGCACTCGCCGAGATAGATTTTGATTTTACACGTGATTTTAACTGGTTAAAGAGATACAATAAAGGAGATGTACGAAAAGTTCTTACGGCTATTAATCAGGGTAGAACAAGAAGTAGCGGATTCAAACTGAAAAAAACGTAGATTTAAAAAAGAAATAGGGAGAAACTGGTTAACAAATAGGAAAGTAAATGATTGGAATGGACTCAGTCATCAGGTAGTTAGTGCGGAGTCAATAGGGAGTTTAAAAAGGAGGCTGGACAATTTAATGGATGGGGATGAAAGGTGGATGTAGGTAGTGTTGAGTAACAGTAACTACCACGTGTAGGTCTCACGGCCTCTTGTAGTTTCCTTATTTTCTTATGTTCTTAAGATGTGGTTGACGTGGTAACGAGTAACCTAAGCTGAGAATCAATAATATTGCCTCTGTAAACCGTTGTAAACAAGATTGCTTTGTATTGTTTAAGTAAAAGAAGAGAGAGAGAAAAAGAGAGAGAGAGAGAGAGAGAGAGAGAGAGAGAGAGAGAGAGAGAGAGAGAGAGAGAGAGAGAGAGAGAGAGAGAGAGAGAGAGAGAGAGAGAGAGAGAGAGAGAGAGAGAGAGAGAGAGAGAGAGAAAGAGAGAGAGAGAGAGAAAGAGAGAGAGAGAGAGGGGGGGCGCGTCAACGGCAGGTCCGTGCGAATAAGAGTTAATCACGTGACCTAATTATAACTTCAGCCTCATTTTAACAACTTGGGCAACATGGAATCACACAAACACACACAGGCAGACAGACAGACTCGACTTTCATTGGACACCCTTCCCCTACCCCCACTAGCTCCAAAAAACAAGATCCCGCACGCCAAATCTAAGTATTACTTACATTTGGCCCGCACGTTCCACAAAGTTACGATTCTGTAAGAGGGGGCAGAACGCGTCCCTCCCACCCTCCCACCCCCACCTTCCTCATGCACTTGCTTAATGACTACACCATGAAAACACTAACATCACGGTCACGTTCCTACACTCTACGCTGCTCTTTTATTTCTTCTTTTCTTCTTCTCTTTTTCATCTGCCTCCTTCGTTACTTACTCGCCTTGTCTTTTTTTTTTCATTCTAATATCTTATATTACATGTATAAGATTCCTGAGATGTTTTTCTTGCTTTTTCAAATTGGCGTGGATATGAGTACCGAGAGGATTATATCTGAAGGAGGATAAGTGCGATGCCCGGTGTGAAACAAGTGTATTGGACATTAGGAAAGCAATTCACTTATTCTAAGTTGCCTCGAAATTAAGGAAACGAGGAGGAAAGCCCCGGCCACGCGCCACAAGCCACTGTGGTGCAGCATCTTTACCTTTAGTGGTGATGTTTACGTATGTCTGACGAAGCTAAAGTTTACTCGAATGATTTGTTATAAGCAGGTAATGTACTTCACCTCCGATAGTAAATTCACTTAATTCTCTGTATAGAAAATGAAAATGAAAATACAAAACTTTCCAACGATTTTGATAAGGGTTCATGATTCGGTTATAATGATTGGATTTCTGATTTACATATTCATCGGCAGTGAGGGAGGCAAAGGTGGGGTCAGGCCCTGCAGGCACTGGGACAAGTGGGCGTTAAAGGCTTATAATACACAATGTATTCTTTTACGTATCTACGAGCAAAAAAAAGAAGCGCAGCATGATAACTATATTCCTGGTTTACAGCTTCATACAACATAGAAAGAAAAAAACCATACGAATTCATGAGTGACTAGCCGCAAAGCCGCCCTCCGGGCGGACTTTTTGGCTAGCTCCTGCGGAGGGCTATTGGTGGGCCTTCGGCCCACCACCTGTGTTTGGTGGGCCTTTGGCCCACCAAACACAGACTCTCCAGATAGCCCCTTCTAGCTTTCCTGAAATCATGGATGTAGAAATGTATGTATTAGCGCCAACCCATGCACATCACCCTTAACCCATTCACTCACCCATTACCCATCACCCCCCACTCATTCACTCACCCATTACCCATCACCCCCCACCCATTCACTCACCCATTACCCATCACCACACACCCATTCACTCACCCATTACCCATCACCCTCCACCCATTCACTCACCCATTACCCATCACCGCACCCATTCACTCACCCATTACCCATCCCCCCCCCTATTCCCTCACCCATCACCCCCCACCCATTCACTCACCCATCACCCCACACCCATTACCCATCACCCCACCCATTCACTCACCCATTACCCATCACCCTACATCAAGGTTTCCTCAATTCTCGCAACCCACTTTTTTCACAATTCTCGCTAATAGGCTGCTAAAAAAAAAGAAAAAAAGTGATCGGATCGTTCTATAAGTGGGCTTATAACCTTCCCCTGCTCGACCCGGTTCCAAAACTGTGCCATATGAGGAGATTGCGCCACGGGGGGCGGAACCTATACCACACACACACACACACACACACACACACAGACAGGCACGCTTTCGCTTATATTATTACTAGCCGCAAAGCCGCCCTCCGGGCGGACTTTTTGGCTAGCTCCTGCGGAGGGCTATTGGTGGGCCTTCGGCCCACCACCTGTGTTTGGTGGGCCTTCGGCCCACCAAACATGGACTCTCCAGATAGCCCCTTTTAACTTTCCTGAAATCATGGATGTAGAAATGTTTGTATTCCCCCCACCCATTCACTCACCCATTACCCATCACCCCCCACCCATTCACTCACCCATTACCCATCACCCCCCACCCATTCACTCACCCATTACCCATCACCCCCCACCCATTCACTCACCCATTACCCATCACCACACACCCATTCACTCACCCATTACCCATCACCCCCCACCCATTCACTCACTCATTACCCTCACCCCCCACCCATTCACTCACCCATTACCCATCACCACACACCCATTCACTCACCCATTACCCCTCACCCCCACCTATTCCCTCACCCATCACCCCAACCCATCACCCCCCACCCATTCACTCACCCATCACCCCACACCCATTACCCATCACCCCATCCATTCACTCACCCATTACCCATCACCCTACATCAAGGCTTCCTCAATTCTCGCAACCCACTTTTGTTTTCAGGGCGAGTCAAAGGGAAACACTATCCCTTCTCTCCTGCGGGAGGATGGCAGAGTGGGTCACATTGCTTAAGACAAGGACCTCCTTGCCAGCCACTTCGCTGGAAAATTTGCATCCCCGACCTTGATAGGTCACCAGCGACACTGCCGGACATAATCAGTGACAAACTAGTGTCAGTGAAAAGAACTGAAAGTGAAGTGAAAGATATTTTATTAAAATTGAACGGAAAAAAAGCGGTGGGGCCGGACAACATCAGTCCCCGTCTGATTCGCCAGTGTGCCAATGAGCTGGCGCGTCCACTCGCCTCACTTTTCAATCATTGCCTTCAGACAAGCACCTGGCCTAAGTCCTGGAAAATAAGTAATGTAGTTCCAGTTCACAAGAAGGGTGGAAAGTCTGAGGCAAAAAATTACCGCCCTATGTCCCTGCTGCTGGTGTTCAGCAAAGTGATGGAGACCGTCGTGACCTCGAGAGTCACGGAGCACCTAGAGAGGCACCATCTGCTCTACACCAGGCAGTTTGGGTTTCGGCAGGGGAGGTCAGCGGCAGACCTGCACCTACTGCTGGCTTCTGACCTGAGTGCAGCCCTGGACCAAGGCAAGGTCATTGCCGTCGTGGCACTGGACATCGAGGGCGCCTTTAACCGGATGTGGCATGAAGCTTTGGTCATAAAGCTCCGCGCCGCCGGCATAGACCTGAAGCAGCATGTGGCAAGTGAAGTTTGCTTCCCACAAAACGCAGTATCTCAACGTATCCAGGTCGGGTGCAGCTCTGCACCTTAAATTCAACGGGGACACACTGGCACCGCAGGACGAGGTGGAGGTACTGGGGGTCACCTACGACCGTAGGATGACCTTCAGAACTCACATCGAGCGACTCCCCAGAGTGGCTTCAGGTAAGCTGGTATCTCTAAGAAGGATGTCTTGGCTTCTCGACGGTAGGGGGCTAGAAATCCTCTACAAAGCGCAGGTTCACTCCTCCCTGGAGTACGCGTGCCTCACGTGGGGCGGCGCAGCCAATAAACACCTCGCCCTCCTGAACAAGGTACAGGCTCGAGCGATGATGATCATCAAAGACAACAATGCCGGACAGGAGCCACATCTCTCCACTCTCCAACACCGACGTGACGTGGCGGGACTCACCGTGGAGTTTAAGATGTAGGTGAAGCGTGTGAGTCACCTTCAGGCGTTGTGGCAGCCTTACCGCCTGGCCCCGATCACCACCCGTGCTACCGTTCTGGCTCCTAGTGAGCTGTTACAGCCCCGCTGCCGTACGTGGCACCAACAGCGCCAGTTCACAAACACTTATATCAGTTGGTAGAACACCCTGATAACATCACAAACAGACTTTGACGGAGCGAGTGTCCAGGAATTTAAAGTGATGGTGAATAACTGGTTGCTAGGCAGAGCTGAGTGATAGTGATTAGTGACTATTATAAGGACCAGATTCAGGCTTTAAGAAAGGCAGCATTAAGAATGTAACCTTTAGCCTGTAAGTTACAATACTCCACTGTAATGTTGAATGGAACTTTTCTGTAAACTGTCACCAAGTATAAATAAATAAAAGAGAGAGAGAGAGAGAGAGAGAGAGAGAGAGAGAGAGAGAGAGAGAGAGAGAGAGAGAGAGAGAGAGAGAGAGAGAGAGAGAGAGAGAGAGAGAGAGAGAGAGAGAGAGAGAGAGAGAGAGAGAGAGAGAGAGAGACAGAGAGAGAGACAGAGAGAGAGAGAGAGACAGAGAGAGAGAGAGAGGGGTGGTGAGGATGAAGACTTGATATGAAAAGGGATGAAAGGAGATTATGACTGAAAGGATGGGTGTTGAAGGGGCAGTGCTGAGGGGCCGGGAAGGGCGATGGTCAATGGGCAATATATCGGGGAAGTATGAGGAAGAGGGGCGAGAGTAGAGAAACAAGGAGAGAGAAGGAGAGAAGGATCAAAATAGAATATAAAAAGAAGAATTCATACACAAGAAAGACGAAGGGATAATACATACACGAGAGAGAGAGAGAGAGAGAGAGAGAGAGAGAGAGAGAGAGAGAGAGAGAGAGAGAGAGAGAGAGAGAGAGAGAGAGAGAGAGAGAGAGAGAGAGAGAGAGAGAGAGAGAGAGAGAGAGAGAGAGAGAGAGAGAGAGAAGAGAGAGAGAGAGAGAGAGAGAGAGAGAGAGAGGAGAGAGAGAGAGAGAGAGAGAGAGAGAGAGAGAGATTTTAGGATTCACAATGGAGGAATGGAAAGAGGGGAAAGAAAAGGCTACTGCTGAAGGGAGGGGAGAGGAAGGATAATCTGATGGAAGAGATGGGAATCCGAAATAGGCGGGGACAGCGGATTTACAAGACGATGGGAGGGAGGGAGGGAGGGAGGGAGATAGGGGGGGAGGGAGGGAGGGAGGGAGGGGAAAGGCAAGGGCGCGTGGATGACTGGATGGTTGCATAAAGCGAGGGTGAGAGGAGGGAGAAAACAAGGGTGAAAAATAATGGATGGTAAGATACATTAATTGGTGAAGATATGGACAAAGATGTAAGAAAAATAATAACAAAAAAGGACGAATAAAAAGAGAAAGAATTGAATGAATGGAAATTCTGAGAGATTAAAGAAAATGATGACTAGACACTAACACATGATTAAATGCAAGTATGAAGGAGGTATAGAAGTAGGGATGAGAAGGAGGGAAGGAAAAAATGACATGAGATAATTATATATTTTTTTACAGAACATAAAATCTTATTCTTGAAAAAAATCTAAGTAAAACTTGTTTATAATTGATTAATTTAATCTCTGATATTCTCACAATACTTATAAGTTAATTAATTATTGTTCAGTACTCAGTTGAAGTAGAATTAAATATGAAGAGATTTTACGTAAGATTTTTTTTCTTTCATATAATTTCATGTATGGTCTCGGATTTGTTTACACGTAAGAGGTATCCTAGCTATATGTCATTAAAATTTAATGTCAGTTGATGCATACATAATTTTAATTAACCCCTTGAGGCCCAGAACGGAATTTCCATTGTAATTTGGATACCATTAGATGATTTTTAGTGAATATAAGTAATGTTTTATAGATATGACCTGTTTAGTATCTTGTTCCACTAATTAATTTGGTATATTAAGTTACTTTTCGTAATTTTATGGCTAACAACATACGATTTTATATAGCAAAGGAAAGATCTGGGCGAGAAGGGGTTAAACCACATAAAAGACACTTGAGTTCCCTTAATAAGAAAGGAGGAAGACGTGAAGATACTATCGATATTTACAGGTGCTCCCCCCACCCCGCAGGTAGCCAAGCCATTTACCTCTGACAAATTCCTTCACACTTTGCAAAACATAATTTTATCCCATTAAGCTTGGGAGCAAACTCACTGTTTTTTTCATCCCCTCAGGAAACCACCATTATCTCGTGTAGATTCCAAGTTATTTGCTTTTCATTTTGTATGCATAGATCCAGTAAAGGAACTATGATGATTTTAACTCTCTCTCTCTCTCTCTCTCTCTACTTTTCTCTCTCTCCTCTCTCTCTCTCTTCTCTCTCTCTCTCTCTTCTCTCCTCTCTCTCTTCTCTCTCCTCTCTTCTCTCTCTCTCTCTCTCTCTCTCTCTCTCTCTCCTCTCTCTCTCTCTTTTCTCTCTCTCTCTCTCTCTCTCTACAGCTGTGTTGACACTATAGACAAAGGCGTCAACAAGAGTGGCGGGCAAGCTGACATGGAAGAGGGAGGGACGAAGGGAATGTGAGAAATTGACTGCAGGAGAGAGAGAGAGAGAGAGAGAGAGAGAGAGAGAGAGAGAGAGAGATAGAGAGAGAAGAGAGAGAGAGAGAGAGAGGAGAATATTATAAGATAGAAATATATATATATATATATTAATATACATATATATATATATATATATATATATATATAATATATATTTATATATATATATATATATATATATATATATATATATATATATATATTTATATATATATATCACGAAGAATGGAAGAAGAGGATCAAAATGAAGAAGGAAGAAATTATGATAGTTACATGAGCAGAGAATATGAAGTGTTTTGGGAGATAGATGCAGAAGGAGATAGGAATGGGGAGGGGGAGGAAAAGGTAAGGAGGCCCTCATACTTTTCAAATATATCCTGCAAATACTGCAGTGTTGCCGTTAAGGGGAACACAATATTGGACAACGTAAATGCACGAATATGTTACCACGGCTTTTAGGGGCGGGCGGGCGGGGGGGGATCAGGGAGCCATTTCGCCGACATCAGTACGACCATGTTTTCCGGCTTGCAATATCTGATCACCGAAATTGCTGACAACTGTGAATTCTGATCCTATTACATATGCAGCACGCTTGGAATCACGGCCAGGGCAGCAAACACCCGGCAAACACGCGTCTGTCCACTCCATCATGCTGCTCGGGGAATGGATGCATTGGAGGAGGAGACTTGATATATGAGGGGTCTGGGCGGCGCTGCGACCCGGGGGCATATTAGCCAACTGTACTCTGGTATCGCACCAGAGGTGAGAGAGAGAGAGATGCAATACATATAGCATAAGAAACACTTATATGAATAGAACTAGCCGCAAAGCCGCCCTCCGGTCGGCCTTTTTGGTTAGCTCCTGCGGAGGGCTATTGGTGGGCCTTCGGCCCACCAAACACAGACTCTCCAGATAGCCCCTTCTAACTTTCCTGAAATCATGGATGTAGAAATGTATGTATTAACGCCAACCCATTCACATCATAGCCCCTTCTAACTTTCCTGAAATCTTGGATGTAGAAATGTATGTATTAACGCCAACTCATTCACATCATAGCCCCTTCTAACTTTCCTGAAAGCAAAGCCGCCCTCCGGGCGGACTTTTTGGCTAGCTCCTGCGGAGGGCTATTGGTGGGCCTTCGGCCCACCAAACACAGACTCTCCAGATAGCCCCTTCTAACTTTCCTGAAATGTATGTATTCCCCCCACCCATTCACTCACCTATTACCCATCACCCCCCACCCATTCACTCACCCATTACCCATCACCACACACCCATTCACTCACCCATTACCCATCACCACACACCCATTCACTCACCCATTACCCATCACCCCCCACCTATTCCCTCACCCATCACCCATCACCCCCCACCCATTCACTCACCCATCACCCGACACCCATTACCCATCACCCCACCCATTCACTCACCTATTACCCATCACCCTACATCAAGGTTTCCTCAATTTTCGCAACCCACTTTTTTTCCTTCACAGTTCTCGCTAATAGGCTGCTAAAAAAAAAAAAAAAAAAAGTGATCGGATCATCCTATAAGTGGGCTTCAAACCTTTCCCTGGTCAACCTGATTCCAAAACTGTGACATATGATGGGATTCCGCCACAGGGGGCGGCACCTATCGCGGACAGACAGACAGACAGACACACACACACACACACACACACACTTTCGCTTATATTATTATAGATATATGAAGACACACACTCACACCAGCCATATGGAGGAATATGCGGAGAGAGAGAGAGAGAGAGAAAAGAGAAAGAGATAAAAATAATGAGAGAGAAAAAGAGAGATAGAGGCAATGAGTATATTTTCAAGAAACGGATCTGAAGCTTTTCAGTTCTTCTGGGCTCATCCAAAATTACCTCACTCCTCTAAACTCACTCACCCTAAAACTGGCTAGAGAGAGAGAGAGAGAGAGAGAGAGAGAGAGAGAGAGAGAGGGGAGAGAGAGAGAGAGAGGGGAGAGAGAGAGAGAGAGAGAGAGAGAGAGAGAGAGATTGAGAGAGAAGAGAGAGAGAGAGAGAATTTGAGAGACAGTTGACTCACGGTCAGCGTAGAGACAGGACGCGCGGTTTAAATAGCTCCCGCCTCCAACCCCGTTACAGTAACACAAGCTGTGAATCTTTTCATTCCTTTCTCTCTAACTGTCCATCTGCTCACTTGCCTAGATTCTCTGTACCTTATACTGACAGACCGAACCCTGAAGGAAGAGCCGTTTAGGGCTCGCCATGATGGGACCCTTATAGAAGGGTGGGGTTGGTGAGGTACAGAGAGGCAAACCGCTGTTAGGGTGTTAGGGTTAGGTTTTCCCACTTGCTGGGAATCTCAAGCTTTCCCTAAGGTCACTCCCTACGACCCCTGGAGGGGGGGAGGTTAGGCCTGAGAATAGGCAGACCTTTGAGCATTTTCTATACTTTTCATTATGATCTTGAGAAATAGTAAAAACTATTCAAAGGAACTGGACGACGGCAACACCACCAGCCTTGCCACCACCCCCTCTCTCAACCAGCCAACCAGCCCCACCTCCGCCACCACCCCATCC
>JACEEZ010026002.1:201047-226697 GCA_016584305.1 Chionoecetes opilio
GTACAAGTAATTTAAATATTTTGTACGTATTGTAAGATTTCAGCTAAAAAAAAAAACACAGAATGTCTCAAAAAATTCAATTAAAAATTAAAATTTCATGTTGTGAGATGGTTTTCAACTCAGAAGTTTTCTTCCTTTTTGAGAATAATTAACATTGCAAAGTTTACATTTGCAAGCCTAGAGATAATCTCGAAATAACCCCCAAATTTTTAGGGTTTGTGACGGGGCGGCTTACGCAGGAGCTGAAAACATGTTTTTTTTAAAAAGAAAGTGATTGTGCTCTTGGGTGACTAGAATAGCACGGTATACTTACTGGAGATGACGCACGAGGAAATGAATTGGTTCAGTAACAGTGCCCCTGAGACTGAGGGGCTGCGAAGCAGTTGGGGGGGGAGGAGGGGGGGAGTGCCCGGGAGCTAGGGCCTTTGGGTATCACTACGCCTCCACACCCCATTCTATTAATAACGACGACTAAACTTTGATTTAGGGATATGTTTGCTTGTGAAAATTATGTTCACTTGTCAATATATATAATATTTTTATATATATATTATATAAAATATATATTAATATATATATATATATATTATATATATATATATAAATTAATATATATATATATATTATTAATATTATTATTATTTTTTCTTTTTTTTTTCTTTTACGAAAAAAAATAAATAGGGGGGCAAGAGGAAATTTTCTGGTTTTTCCAATTAGAACGGCGAAATTCCATCATGGTATTTAATAATTTAAATTTAATATATATATAAAATATATTTATTTTATTATATTTTTTAAATGATTTTTAAAAAAATTAAAATTTATTAAAAAAATTATCAATTTTTTTTTTTTTTTTTTCCACGGGAGCCCTTGCGCCAGAGGAAGCCCTTTTTTCCAGGGCCACTTTTTCCGAAAACCCCGAAACAGGAAAAATTTCCCGAAAAAAAAACATTGTACTTTTTTAAGATTTTTTTGGCTTTTTCTGAAATTTTTATTTTGGGCCCATAAAAGGCAAAACTTGAAACTCCCCCCGGGTACCCCAAAAAAAAAGGCTGTATTTTTTGGGGGGGGAATCACCCCAAAAACCGGGGAATTTTTGGGAGGTTTTGTGTCACGGGTAAATGAGCCAGACCAACAAACAAGGGGGACCACCTTGAAAGTGTGTGAGGCAATATGGGATCCCGCGCGCCCACCCGTGGAGGTAGATGTTCCCCCCCAACTTAGGGTTTAGGGCCCCACTTTTTCCATTTTTCTTTTTTAGGCAGGATATTTTAATTTTCCAGCAAAAGCCCCATTTTCTTTTTCCCTTGCTGGGGAAATTTTAAAAAAGGCCCTAGGGGAGAATTTTTTAAAAAAAGGGTTTGCCCGCGGGGTAGAGCAAAACGGGACCCCAACACCGAGGCCCCGACAGGGGGGCTAGCTTTTAAAACTTTTTAACAAAAAAAAAATAACGGAATCCGCCTTGCCTATTAAAGGCTACGCGAAAATGGAGCCTTAGAATGGCGGACGAGTCACAAAAAAAAATTACTAAATTTTTGGAATTATCATTTTTTTTTGTTTACGGAAAATCCCTCCGTAAGCAGTGGTCAGTGTTGGCATTGTTTGAACTAAAAAAAGGGGACTGTAGATTTGTTCAGGGAAAGGTGTTTCGTGTAGTCACGGAAACCCCGGACCCCCATTCATTCCTTATTTCATTTTAGATTTAAAGTGCCCCATACATGTTAAAAGAATGAGGACTAGTTTTAGAGAAATACAATATAATGGCCCTAAAAAAAAATTTTACTAAAATAAAGCCCCTTTGGGGAAAGCGGAGCGGGTTCGAGCGCGGGGGCCTTATGGTTGAGCACGGGCGATGCCCCGGGCCCTTTTCTCTGGGTGCCACGGTGAGAGTCCCGCGGTGTGGAAACACATTGTCTTGCCGCGCGGCTCTCACCCGCCTCTTACCGGCGCTTGCACACACATAACCTGGCCAAATAGGTCGGAAATGGGTGCTAAAGCTCTCTGGAAAGGTACAGCTTTCTTGCTGTACCCATGAAGGATGCAAGTATATTGCCATATCGCAATTTTTTTTTAACAGAAACACCCAAATATTTTCAAGTACTACGTTTTTTTCTGAGTCTCCGCGTATCTGTATCAGGCAGGCTGGGAGGCTTCCTGCTGTTACTTCACCAGCATGTTTCCCGCCACGGCTGGAATGAGGCTGTTGTATTTCCCGCGCTTTTTACAAAGTCATGTTTTTAGGGAAATAAGGCGTGGAAATGAATTTTTTTTTGTGGATTAGGTATTTTGAATTCAACATAATTATGCAAGAGAAAAATGGGTCTGGACGATTACTTTAAGGCAGTGATTCCCAACCTTTACACCTTGGAGGAACCCCTGTAATAATTTTTCATATTCCAAGGAACCCCTATATATTGGTATACTAATGTATATATATATATATATATATATATAAAAAATAAAATAAAAAAAATATTAATATATTTATATATTAATATTATATAATTATATATAATATATATAATATAATACTATATTATATATATAATATATATATAATTATTTTTTTAGAACAAAGTTCTTGAGCAATATAATTCATATGAAATCTACAATTAAATCACATGTCATGAGAGTTCACACTAATAAGTCAATAATGTTATGACTTACCTTCAGTGTGACACTTGGGCTTGTTTCTCTTTGCGTATCTGTGAAATTCTTGGCCGAATTTTTGACAGACACACACACAGTTCTTCCTCGACAGACAGAAGACGATTTCTTGATTTGCTTTTAATGACGGTCAGGCATGAGAAAGCTTGTTCACAGAGGTAAGAAGTTGAAAACTGGAGTAAAATATCCAATGCTTTTACTGAGATGACAGGGTACTCCTGCTTTGCTAAAATCCAAAACTTGTCAAGTGATACTTCATAAAATTTCATTTTCAAGGTTCGATCGCACTGTAGTTCACTGAGTTCTTCCTCTTCTTGCAGACTAAGTAGGTTTTCTGTACTTGGTGATAACTCAGTGAAGGGGTTTCTCACCCAGTCATACGTATCTGATGACAAGGAGGGGAAGTACTTATGAAGTTTTTCTGACAGTGATCCCAAATGACTTGTAATTAATGGAATGAGATTTTCATATTCAGTCTGAGTTTGAACTTGAAGTAGGAGTGGAAACATTTCGACGTTTCGACTCTTGCAAGGTGCTTTTTTCCAAACAGCGAGTTTATTCTTAAATGCAAGAAGTTTGTCTGTGGAAGTCAGAATGTTTTCCTTCGCACCCTGCATGCTGGTGTTCAAGTTATTTAAATGCTGATAAATATCTGCTAAATATGCTAGTTTCATTTGTCAGTTTGTAGATTCAAGACAGTCACAGAAACTGGATTTATATTCTCTTTGAAGAAAAGCAGCAGTTCCTGTCGCAGCTCGAATACCCTTGTCAAAACTTTACCTCTCGAAAAGCATCGAGCCTCTGTGTGCTGAGAAGCGTCACGGGATCTTTTTGCATGTTTTCACACAACCTTGCAAATATGCGAGACCTCAGAGGGCGCTGCTTTATAAAGTTAACCATGTTCATAGTTATATCAAGGACTTGTTTTAAATCATCCCCAATAGTTTTTTAAACCAGAACTTCTCGGTGGAGAAGCAGTGAGTTATTATGACTTCAGGGTTTTTTTCTTTCACGCGTGATACAAAGCCTTGTACTGAGCCATCATTGAGGGAGCACCATCAGTGCAGATTCCAACGCACCGGTTCCATGACAAACCATAAGATTCCAGGTAAGAAGACAAGATGTTGAAAATGTCGTGGCCTTTGGTAGTTCCTGGCAGTTCTTTACAGCAAAAATGATTTTCCATTATTTCACCTTCATTTTCAAATCGTACAAATGCCAGCAGCTGAGCTTTACCAGTTATATCACTTGTCTCATCTACTTGGAGAGCAAAGTTGTTATTTTGCAGTATTTCAGACAAAATACCAGAAATATTGTTGGACAGGTCATACTAATTGTATTATCAGAAACAGGAACCTTGCTTAATTCACTTTACAGCTTCTTCACCTAGCATTGTTCTCACAATTAATTTGCAAGCAGGCATTATTAGGCTTTCTGCAATAGTGTGACTTTTCATTTTCTTGGCAACTAGTTCAGCCACTAAATAGCTTGCTTCTTGGGCCTACTGATGGTTACCTTCTTTTCAAAAACTTTTCTTTGTTTCTGCTGTGAATCCAAGAGTCTTCGAAAATAATCCACGGTTTCATTTGACAAGTGGCTGGGATTAGTAGTGAAGTGTCGCTTTAGCTTGGCTGGGGCCATAGCTGTGTTAGCGAGCTTTTTTCCCACAAACAATGCACAAAGGAAGTGGACAGTTTTCTTCTCCAGTCCATGTAAAGCCCATGGCCAGATAACTGTCATTGTAAAGGCGAGTTTTTTTAACATCTTTCACTTTCCTTTACTCGTACTTGGCTGTGGTATTTGTGATTCTTCGTCACTGTCCTCCTCTCCACTGACATCTTTCTTTTCAAATATTTGAACATGCTTCAGTCTTTAAAATCCGTATCAAACTAATATTAACGGTGAGATTAATTAACGCAACGTTTCACTCGGTTGCGCTGCTCAAAACTGACTGAAGGAAGATTTGTGAACGGCAGGGCTGGGGCTCGTGACACGTATGATAATCGTACGGGGTTTGCGTCACCTCCTACCCAACCCCTGTGTCGCCAAACTTGCGGAGTAGGAATGAAGGGCGTATCCCGCACCAGCAATAACACTAATTTTTTCTTAATTCATGCATATTATTTGCTCTCATTACTATATACATTGTACTGATGACACGTACGAGTATGTTGGTGTCCTGGAAAGTGTTTGTGACGTATTGTTGAATAGGAATTATGAATTATGAATTAAGATCACTGTCATTTTGTAATAGCACATAATTATTTTACGGTTTCTCGCGGAACCCCTGTGATGGTCGGCGGAACCCCAGGGTTCCGCGGAACCCGGTTGGGAATCACTGCTTTAAGGGCTCAGGTGGTTGGCCCTGCACATTCTGGAGGGATGTGATGGTTGGCCTTCCTCGACCGTGATGGATTTTTATAGTGACAACAGTGATGGCTTGATATGAGGCTCATGTTGCCCCCTGTTGCCTCCGCTCGCCAGTTGTAGGTAAGGTTGATGGGTAGCATGTGGATATCTTTGGCCACTCGACGATGAAACAGGTGCTCCTGTGGACTTTAACTCGGGACCTTGTGCTCACCTCTGTTAGGAGACTGGCTGGTTAATAAGTAATAAGTTAATTTGTCATTAATACGCACGTATCTGTATGTCTGTGTGTATGTGTGTAATGGTTCAAAGAGCCTAGGCAACCGCTGACCGACGGGATATCAGTTTGGTCCAGTGGTCGGCAACCCAGAATTCAAGAAGAGCCAGTTTCTTCAAATTTGGCAAAAAAGCAGTGATGAGCCAGTGTACATTATGAATGAAAATTACGATACAAAAATGTTCTTCCTCCATAATACATATGGCAGATAATTTGCTTACATACAAGATAATCAAATATACTTTAGTAATAATAATAATAATAATAATAATAATAATAATAACAATATAATGATAATAATCATAATAATATCAGTTGTCATAAATGAACAATTATATTTATGAAGCCATTCCTTTAACTTAATAATGATAATGTCTGCAACAATTTTGAAATACAACTGCAAGGCTAATATCTTACTTATAAAGTAGTAATATATATTGAAAATAAAAAAAAATGCATTTATTATTAATAATAATAATAGTAATAATAATAATAATAATAATAATAATAGTAATAATACAAAATATATAATAATAATAACAATAATAATGATGATAATAATACAAAAAAAAAAAAAAGTCATAATAATAATAATAATAATAATAATAATAATAATAATAATATATACAAACATTTATGCCATTTTTTTCCTAGACTTGGGACTTAAGACATACACTATTTTGCTACGGCTATTTATGCCCGAATTTTATCTCTAATTTTTTAACGTTAATTTGGACATTTCTAAGTAGGTGGCAGGAGCCCCATAGGTCTCTTGAAAGACCCGCATGCGGCTCCGGAACCGCAGGTTGCCGACCGCTTGTCTACCGTAGATAACAGTAAAGTCGCCACCTGCAATCATGCCGCCAGGCGCCATATATTACGAATTATAGCATCACTACTGATTGTTATGTGCCACTGAAGATAATACACAGTAGCTTATCTCAATACTGTATAATCTACCCTGTTTCAGGGTTGTTTTATGCTTTGTATCTGCAAGTATATACGGTTTCAAATTTCGCTACTCGTTTTTTTTTCGGGCGACGACGACTGCGGGAGGACACTCAGTAAATATACACTAGATGGCGACTTTATTGTTGGTAGCCACTTTGTAGATATTTTTGTATTTGTTTCATTTTATAGCCATAATATGACACAGATGAAGACACAAATGACACAGGCTCTCCAGATAGCCCCTTCTAACTTTCCTGAAATCATGGATGTAGAAATGTAAGTATAACACAACCACACGTCTGTAAACAGAAAAAAAAGTTGTCCTGGCGACTTTACTGTTATCTACGGTAGTGGTACCGAGCCCGACTATAAGCTAAATGCAGAATGCTCGTCAAATCCCGGCAGGTGGTATGCCCGACTGTCGTACTCCACCGGTGGGATAGGATATTGACGAAGGCCTCACCTGTAAAGCCCGGTTCCACTTCCCGCTTGTCGGCCGCCATACAACAACAAAGACGTCACAGTGAGTCACAACAAAGTCTACCGCACCGCCGTACCGCTGTACGGCCGCCGTACAAAGTTAAATTCAAGTCATCTCTCCGCTCGACGGTGTCCGCTCGAGCGGAGTTGCCAACTGTGCCCAGTTACCACAAATACCACTCAGCGGTGATGATGGTACGTCATTGTTGAGCGGTGTTGTTGTAAGACGGCCGTACAAGCGGGCTGATGGGAACCGGCCTTAAGATACCAAGTTTGCGGACGATACTAAAATAACGAATAAAGTAATCACAACTGCCGATAAGATGAAATTGCAATCTGACCTTGATCGCTTAGTTAGTTGGCAAAGAAGTGGCAGATGAAATTTAATACCGATAAGTGTAAGGTTTTGCATATAGGAAGTAATAACGATCAAATTAACTACTCTATGGACGGGCATGAACTTTCCAATGTTACCGAAGAAAAAACTTGGGGTTATTATAAGCAACGACCTCAAGTCCAGTAAACATTGTTCATAAGTTGTTAAGAGGGCTAACAAATTAAACTGGTTTCATAGGAAGAACTTTCGAATATAAGTCTGAAAAAGTCATTCTTACACTTTTCAATGCGAACGTACGTCCTCATCTGAATATTGCGTTGAGTTTTGGTCACCCTACTATAGAAAAGATATAATCAAACTGGAGAGAGTACAAGAAAAGTTACTAAAATGAATTCCGCGCTTGCGAAACAAGTCATACGAAGAGCGATTGAAGGAACTTAACTTGTTCAGTTTGTCAAACGTAGATTGCGAGGAGACTTAATAGAATTGTTTAAAATGTTCCATGGCTTCGATAATGTTAACATAAACGACTATTTGAATATTGATTGGACAAGTACTACTCGCAGTAATGGATACAAGATCATTGGTAAGCGATTTCGGTCACATGAAGCGAAGCACTTTTTCTTTAATAGAGTTGTTAATATATGGAACTCTCTTCCAGCACAAGTAGTTAATAGTAACACGGTTGAGGCGTTTAAGAACAAACTAGATAAATACTTAGCATCAACTGCCCAACTCGATTACTTCGGCCCTACGTAAACTTTTTTTTGTTTTTTTGTAGCGTTAGCTTTAGTTTAGAGTATGTCTCTCCTTCAATCTTTCCTATAGAATTCCATGACAGTTTTTTCTATACTGCATGGTGATTTTTCTCACTGTTTTTCCTGCTGGCCTCGGCCGGAGGGAGAGGTGGGTGGGGAGGAGCCTACAACTTTACTATTCTTTTACCTCTAACACGTAGAAACTATAGTGGTAGAAAGTAGTCACACAGACAGCCTCGTTTGGCCCAGTAGGGCTGTTGCTGTCTGTTCTTCCTTTGTATTCCTTTGTATAGTCAAGAATTGTACTCAAAAGCCCGGCCAGTGGAGATTTGTGCAATCGTACCAACACAAGCGAGTCCAAGACGGCATCAGTATTTTTACTGTTTTACACATATCTAATACATTTTACTAGTGTAATTTATCATTTCTGCCATTAAAATAATAGCTTAGTTAGTGTTCGCCACTTGTCTGAGGCGTTGGTGTAGAAAAAATGGGCCCGAGTGATGCTTGTGAGTACATTTGAACGGCCCGGCCGCCCAGTATTGCTCCACACAATGGCTGCCCTCCACCTCCACCGCCGCCCGGCTTACTCACAAGTTAAACACACCTATATAAGGCCTCCTGAACTGATTTTACCTTAATTATGACACGTGTGCATTCACAGTGTATGCATGTTACTCTCGGTTATTTTGAAACCCCACCGGTAAGGGTTTGGGAAGAAATATGATAGAAAAAGGGCGGGGGAAAGCGGAATGCATGGGGGGTTGCAGTTAAACCCGCAACAGGGGACTAAATTTTACAAAATTTTCACTCAAATCTCGACGCGTTGTTTTTGTCTCTGTTGTTTCATGCTTACCGGGCGTCGGATGCAAGGGGTTGAGAAAATTTCTTGCAAAAGGCCCTAGGGCGGCCCCGATGTCTAAGCCGTGTGGGTTCGAGCCACTGATCTATAAAACTTTGGATCGGGGGGATCTGGGCTAGCTGGGGCCGAGATACTGAAGCACCCACCCAGCCACCACCCGCCATCTTGCCAATCCCCAAAACAAATAAAAGGGCCGCCCAGGAAATGGCGGGGTTTTGGTTTCGGGCATGTGATACCCTATATTAAAACCTACTACTACTAAAACACCTACTACATACTACTACTTTACCCCCTACTATACAAATTAAACCACCTACAATACTAAAACCCCCTACTACTACTATAAATTTCCCAACCTGGTGCATCTTTCAAACCCTTTCCAAGTCTTTTATTTAGGGTGATCACAGAAAAAGGGTTGGTTGCGGGGCCTTTACGGGGTTGTAGGGACAGGTGCCCTTGCGGGGCCGTAAGGTGTGTAGTGAAAGGGTTTCTTGCGGGCCGACGGGTTTTAGTAAACAGGTGTGTTGCGAGGCCGTACAGGTGTGTAGGGGACGGGGTTGTTTTGCGGGGCCGTACGGGTTTGGTGTGTGACGGGTGTTTTGGGCGAGGCCGTACAGGTGTGTATTTACAGGGTTTTGCGAGGCCGTACTTTTTGAGTGACAGGTGCCCTTGCGGGGCCCGGACAGGTGGATTTCCAGGTGTGTTGCGAGGCCGTACAGTGTGTAGTGAAGGTGTGGTGTATGTGGTAAAGCGAGAGAGGCAAAGGGGTGCGGTTTTTTACCCCCCAGGTATGTGGTTTCTGCCCAAAAGAGGCGAACGCGCATTCTCGTCCACATAACGGCGTCACCCAAGTACCCCCACGGCCACGGGTCGGCGCGGGCCACAGTGGTCCTTTAGAAGCTACTTTGGGGGATTACAAAAGTTTAAATAAATTTCCAAAAAACCCTTTGGGCCCAAATCAAAAAAAAATTTAATTGGGTATATTAAATTTGAAAGTAGTTAGTTTCGTACACTGATTTTAAGTTTTTTCGTACAAAACCCGGGTGTCTTTTTCGAACTTTTGTGGGCAAGTTCAACTCTGGGGCTGAGTGTACAAAACGATATGGTTTCTATAGACTACGAAAAAAATTTTTGGGAAAATAATGGACGAGGTTCGGGGGTCTTTTTCCCAGGGACACCAACTATTTTTTCTTGGCCTAAATAGGTGCTTGTTGCAATGGAGGGTAGTTTTTTTTGCGCAACCCCCCCCCCCAAAAAAAAAATAATAATAAAAAGAAAACCCAAAACCAACCTTATAGGTTTTAAAGAAACCTAAAAAAACCTTTTGTTTTAATGAAACCAACCTAGCCCAACCTTAAAAGGGTTTTTAAAGAAAACCCAACCTTAAGGTTTTAATGAAAACCCAACCTAACCTTAAAGGTTTTTAAAGAAACCCCAACCCAACCTTTTAGGTTTTAATGAAACCTAACCTAACTTTTAAACCCCAAAGTATACTTTTTTCTTCTTTTTTTTTCGCAAAATAAACTATCTCCCCTTAGAACAAAACAACCCCATATTTGGAAGCGCTTTTGATAATTTGTATCATAAACCCCACTCAAGTCTGGGTTTCATTTTGCCCCATTTAAAACCCCAGAAACAACCCTGTAAAAAAGTTTTGTTGACAGCTCGTGAAATCTGATCAGTGAGCAGAAAAAATTTCCCCCTGTATACCGGCCCTTTTGTGTTCCCCCTCTTTAGTGGGCCCCCTTTTGCTTCCCTTTTCCACCCAATTTTTAAAAATGTTAAAAAAAATTACTTATATCTTTTATCTACCCATATAAAAAAAATATACCATATCCCCCTATATTTTTTTTTTAAATAGTAGATGGATGGGCGGGGGTGGGTAAAATGGGTTAAGAGTGGGGGGGCTGGGTGGGGAGGGGGTGGGGGGGTTTTGTGGGGTGGGTGTGTGTGTGGTGTGGGTTTGGGGGTAGGGGGGTGTGTGGGGGGGTGGGTGGGTGTGGGTGGGTTGGGGGTGTGGGTGTTTTCGTGGGGGGGTGTGGGGTTGAGGGGTGGGTTGGGGGGGGGTGTGTGTGTGTTGTGGTGGGTTTTGTGTTTTGTGGGGTTTTTGGGGGGTGTGTGTGTGGGGGGTGCCCTGTATGTTGGGGTGGTGGGGATCACGGTGGAAAAAATTTTCCACTTCCCCTGGGCGTTTGTAAGGGGAAAAGCAGCAACAGTTGCCCGACGAGGCGATAAGCCAACCGGACAGCAAAGCGAAACCGGCAGAAACCCAAAACTTTGTTTTTGGAATTTGGCCCAAGAAAGGGGGACAGGGTTTGGGAAAAACCGGTTTGCTGAGCCGGCTTCCGCGATCCAGGTTATAAAAAGATCCTGGTTCGAGCCCCCCAAGGGAATATATAATAATGAAAAATTAAAAATTTATTCCCCAAAATTTTGAAAATTTTTACCCTGTCAGTCGTTTTTGAAATGGAAAATTTTTCTTTTAAAAAGTGTTTTTTAAAGAAGTTGTTGGGCCCAGGGCAATGTCGTGGGCCCAAAGCTCTTTTCGGTCTCACATTATCCACTATGGATTTTTACATTGTTCCCCCGTTCATACCTTTCCTTGACAAAAGAGTAATCCCTCTTTTCAAAGAAAAGGGTTTGGCCCCCCGCGCTAGAAAAATAAAGAAGGGGGAAAAAATTAAGTTTTTTTGGGGGTAGGGATGGAAAAATATATTCCTTTTTTAAATAAATATAAAAAAAAAAAAAACAAAAACACGCGTATGGAAAAATTTCGGGGACAAAGGTTTTTATTTAAATTTTTTTTACGTAGAAAATTAAAATATATAGTTAAGTTTTGGGGTTTTTTTGAGAGAAAATTTTTTTGAAAATTTGATAAAATCATAAAATTTTTTAGGAAGCGGTGGGGGTTTTTTCCGGGGGGAAAAAGTGTTAATTTTACTTGATTTGGGAATAAAAAATAAAGTTTTGATGGGTTTTTTTTATGGTTTTTCAAAGGGGAAATTTGAAGAGGGAAAGGGCAAATTTTTTAAATGTCATTTGGAACAAAAATAGTAAGATAGAAGAAAAGAAAATCCCTTTGCTAAATCTGGTGGGAAAAATGGGTCGTAACCGGGGCCCCCGTGTGACCCCGCGCACTTTTATTTCTTTTACTCAGCCCCCTTTAGAAGAAAAAACCACAACGAAAAGAAGAGTGAAAATGATTTGGTGGCCCTCACGGCAATTCAGGGGGCATTGGCAAGGATCCGTGAGGAAAATGATTTAAAAATCCGTGTCGTATTATCTATTTAAAACTCAAAAACTTTTCAAAATTACATAATGGTAGGGAGTCTTTTTAAAACCCGGCTTTTTCCAAAGTTAAAAATTTATAACTTAACTTCAACTTTAAATCCCGTAAAATCCCTAAATTTTTTGTGGCCCAAAAATACCCAAAAAATATACCCTTTTAACCCCAAACCCTTTGACTGCGGGCTGCAAAATGCGGCGGAGGGCACCAAGGGGCAGCCAAATGAGCTTCAAATAAAGCCATCACAAAAAAAACATCACAGGTTTCACTATAAAAATTCAGCCTGTGCCATGACGGGCAAGGGCCAACAACCATCGTAGCCCTCCAGAATGTGAAGGGCCAACCACTTGAGCCCTTAAAGTAATCGTCCAGACCCATTTTTTCTTTGCCTAATTATGTTGAATGTTCCTTCAAAATACCGAATCCACCAAAAATAATTGATTTCCAGGCCTCATTTCCGTAAAAACTCGACTTTTGTAAAAAGCATGCGAAAAAAAAATTCTTCATCCCAACAGCCCTGTGAATATTATTGATGACGTCACAGGAGGAGCTTAAATGTAAACAACGTCGTCTGCATTTGTGACACCCGTCGTATCGACCAGCAAATGTAAATGATGAGCGATTGTAGTTCGGTGTCAGACAGTGAATCTGTCGCTGTGACAGATGTAGAATATGATGCTCAATCTGAGACTGAAGTAGATGATGCTGGTCGCGTATATGTGGAAAACCAACCGCCGAATGTGATACATGTTCGAGCCAGAATACAAAGCCCGCTATGGTGTGTGGCAGTAAAAAGAGAGAGGAGAGAGAGAGAGAGAGAGAGAGAGGAGGATGAGAAGAGAGAAGAGAGAGAGAGAGAGAGAGAGAGAGAGAGAGAGAGAGAGAGGAGAGAGAGAGAGAGAGAGAGAGAGAGAGAGAAGAGAGAGAGAAAGAGAGAGAGAGAGAGAGAGAGAGAAGAGAGAGGAGATGAGAGAGAGGAGAGAGAGGAGAGAGAGGAGAGAACAAGGTTAGATATACGATGAGAAATAAGCAAAACACTCTGAAACCAATATATAAATGCATTGTTTCAAGGAAGAATCGGAGGGGGAGTAATTGAAGACGGGAAGAGGAGGAGGGGGAGGAAGATCAGGACAATAATGACTTGTGATGTTAAGGCCGGTTCCCATCAGCCCGCTTGTACGGCCGTCTTACAACAACACCGCTCAACATGACGTCACCATCATCACCGCTTTGAGTGGTATTGTGGTAACTGGGCACAGTTGGCAACTCGCTCGAGCGGACACCGCCGAGCGGGAGAGATGCCTTGAATTTAACTTTGTACGGCGCCTACAGCGGTACGGCGGTGCGTAGACTTTGTTGTGACGTCATTGTGACGTCTTTGTTGTTGTTACGGCGGCGTACAAGCGGGAAGGTGGAATCGGGCTTTAGTAAAGACGAGGTTAGGCAAAGAGGAGAGAGTGACAGGAGGGCCTTGGCGCCAACCTGCCAAAACATGGATTGTGAAGTAAGGGACACTATAATGGGTTGAAGTACGCGGGAAAAATGGGTATTCCGAAGAAAATACTATGGATTAGTTGATGCGAAAAAGGAAGGACGACGGCGAATGAGAGATTGAGATGAGGATCATGGAGTCTCGAAGAGGAAGAGAGAGAGAGGAGAGGAGGCGAGAGAGGGGATGAGAGAGAGAGACGGAGAGAGGAGAGAGGAGAGAGAGAGAGAGAGGAGAAGAGAGGAGAGAGAGAGAGAGAGAGAGAGAGAGAGAGAAAAAAAAAATAGGAGCCTCTTCTCTCTCTCCGACAGGGACTTAATTTAGAGGAACCCTCAAATTCTCTCCTTCCCTCCTTCCATTCTTCTCTCCTTCCTTCCCTCTCTCCTCTTTGCTAAATTGTCTACTAACATCACAAGGTCATTATTGTCCTGAGCCTTCCTCCCCCTCCTCCTCTTCCCCCTTCAAACATGCATTTATATTGGTTTCTTAGTGTTTTTCTGATTTCTCATCGTATATTTAACCTTGCTCTCTCTCTCTCTTTTCTGTCACACACGACAGCAGGCTTTGTACGCTATGGTGTTGCTACGGGATGGGTGGGTGGGTGGGGGGTGATGATCTACCCTTGTCCGCCGCACTAATCTTTTCAACACATTTAACGTTGTCGTATCGGTCTGAAACGTGTGCAAACTTCTCTGGAAACCCACAGCTGTCTTGCTGCACCGATAAAGGATGCATGTATATGGCATATCGCAAAAAAATCTCAGAAACACCCAAAAATCTTCAAGTACTATATTTATCTCTTGTGTTTACGTGTTTTTGGGTCAGCGCGGGGAGAGGAGGCTTCCACTTGTGACGTCACCGAGCCGTGGTGTGTCGTCTGCAAACTTTGAGGAGCGTTTTCGAAGCTCGGGGAATTTGCAGATTTTGATTGCGGATTATTTAAAAACGGCTGACTGGATGCAAAAAGTGAAAACTTATTGTTGATATACTCGATAATGGCTATCATTTTATTGCATTAAATCAGGAATGATGAAATGGTCTGGACGATTACTTTAGGGAAAGAATATAAAAACCTAAGGAAGGAAGATAATAGGCTATAAGCGCTATAGACACCAACGTAATATATATATATATAATATATATATTTTTAAATAAATAAAATTCAATTACTTTAAAAAATATAAAAAAAAAAATAAAATCTTAAATATATAAAATAATATATATATAAAAATTATATATAATATATATAAATTTAATAAATTTTATTTTAAATATATATATTAGTGATGGACCGAATATTCGCATGTTTTTTTTTCCAATATTCTTTTTTGCATTGAATATTTTGTCCAAATCAAAAAATTTAAAAAAAAAAATTTTGAAAAAAAAAAAAAAAGTGAACAAAAAAATTACAAAAAAAAACCCATACCTTTAAATTTTAAATTAATAGTTTAGCCGAGGGGAAAGGGGCCGTCAAAACGGCCCCTTTTTTTCCGGCATTTTTGGTTTTTTTGTCCATTTCCCCGGTTTTTTTTATAGCAAACGGCATGATCGTTCTCTTGCCACTGTAGCGGTCTGGGGGGTTTGGGTTATCCAAAAATTTTTTGTGTTTTCGGATGAAATTTTTAGCGCGCCAGAGGAAAGATGATTACTTTTCATTTCCCGCCGCCGGAGAGGGAAAACCCGCTTGCCCCCGGCCCCTGCCTCCCCCCACCCGGGACCCCCCCGGGCCCGGGAGATTTCCTTTGGCGGATTAATTGCCGTGGGGATACTTGGGTGGATTTAACCATTTCATCTTCATAAATTTTATACTTTTTTTCCTATTTTCACGGTTTCTAATATACTTTTGGTTTTATTACCCATTAATGTGAAATATAAAGCACCCCCAAATGAGAGAGAATTTTCTTGTAAATCAAGGAAGCGTAGTTTTTGTTTGTTACTCAATTAGGGAAAAAGCGACCACAGTGGGGGCCAGGGGCCCATCTAAACTGCCTGTTGTTTTTCGTCAGGGGCACCCTGTCTGAAAGCGGTCTGGGGGGTTTGTGCCCCTCCAAAATAGGGTTTAAATGCATTCCCATGAAAGCGACGGGGATTTGTTCCCCGTAGGAAGCAGCCTAGTTTCCCAAAATTCCTCAGTCAAGGGGGCCAGCTCGGCATATCTCACCATTTAGCAGACCTCATTTTTTTTCTCATTTTTTTTAACTTTAAATTTTCCCCTTTCACGTTTTTACGTATTCTTTTGCGTTTCGTTACCCCGTAAGGGAAATTTAAAAAAAAGCCCCACTCAAATGAGTTTAAAATTTACGTACAAACCCCTAGTTGTAAAAAAAAGGGTTTTAGCGAAAGTTTTGGGCTTTTAAAATTTTTGGCCCTTTCCCTTGTCAAACCTAGTACATGTAGCTTGGGGGCGGGGCCCAGACAGGTTCTGGTTTTCCCGGGTTTTTTTCCCCCTGAATGAATAAAAGTTTTAATTTTCGTGATTGAATTTGTTTATATTTTTGTTCCTCTTATCTGAGGAAATCTTTTTTATTGAATTTCCGTTTTCGGTATAGCTGGTTTTTAAATTAGTACCCTAATTTCCCCTAAAATTTAAAATTTGGGGTTTTATTAGAAGGGAAAAATTCATTCTCACACAAAATGCCCCTGCATATATGGTGAGCAGCTATTTGGGGGAAGAAAAAAAAACGCTCTAGCTGACCTTGTCACTTTAAATTTAGTCTAGATTTACGGTAGCCGTTCCTATAGGGGCCCTATAATGAACCTGGAACTTTTGAGTACAGAAGGGTTTTTTTTTATGTTTGGAAAGGGAATGAAACACATCCAAAGGATGCAGAAACTCCCGGTTTGCTAATTTGCATTTGTTGAGCAAATTTTCATAATTGACCCCAAATTTGCATATTTTGTTTTTTATCTTCCTTATTAAGGCCCCCTAAGAATTCCTATGGGTGTTTAAACCCCAAGTTTTAAGTTCTCAATTTATGTTTTAAAAATGCAAGTGCTACGGGGGTTAATTTTTTTTTTTGTCCATAAAAAGTCTAATTTGCTATTGGGTTTTGGTATTTTTCACCCCAAATTTCGAAAATATTCCCATTTTACCTAGCATAGTTCTAAATCAAAGCAAAAAAACGTTTTGAATTTTAAAATTTTAAATCAAAAAATATTTGTTCTTTAAATCAACAATTTGCTCTTGCACAATTGGGGTTTTCGTGGGAAAGGGGGGACGGAAATCAATAATAAAAAATCGTTTTTGGCAAAACCCAAATAGAGATGTCCTTTTTTATCGGTATGAAGGGGATCAGTGCCCAAAAAATTTATGGGAGGCACAGAAGAACCGGGGAAGGATCAAAATTTCATACCCGTTGACTTTTACCTAAACCCTTTTCCTGGACACGAAACCAAACAATTTAAGAAAAAAAAGATAACAAAACGGCCGCCCCCCCCCAACTTTCTGGGACTAAAACATGGAGTTTACATAAATTTTTTGGTTTCCCCTCAAAATTTAAAAACGTAAAAAAAAGGAAAAAAAAAACAAAGGTTAGGAAAAAGATGGTGTCAGTTGAAATATTTAACCTAGAGGAAAGGGGCAACTGCCCCAAACCTTTTGGGAAAAAAACAATGGGGAGGAAAAAACCCAAAACAAGATATGTATTAAAGATGAATGGCTTTTGGGGGGAAAATTGACAGAAATAACCCGGTGTAAGAGAAGAAAAAGTCGGGATAATTTTAAAAGGGCACAAGGAAAAGTTGAGAAAAAAAACAGTACCGTTTGATAAAAAATATAGGTTTGCCCCGCCCCAAATATTTCGAATTTTGGGATCGCTACCCAATTTGTTTTGTGGGCCCCTGAAAAAAACAAAGAGTTTATATCCAAAGAAATGTTAATCTACCCTGTTTTAGCGGTTTTATGTTTGATCGCAAGATACGGTTTCAAAAATTTTTCAACTTTTTTTTTTTAGCGCCGACGACGTCGGGGGGACCTCAGGAAATACTAAAACCCCAGATGGCACCTTTTTGTTTGGGCGCTACTCTGTTTTATTTTTGTAATTTTTAAACATTTAAGCCATATCTTTTATGACACAGGGTGCAGACACAAAATGACAGAATCTCCAGATAGCCCCTTCAATTTCCTGAAATCATGGGGTTTTAGAAATGTAAGTTAAATTAAAAGGCCCCCTTTCCCCCGGGGGGACATAGAAAAAAAAAGTCCCGGCGAATTTAGGGGTTTTCCTTTCGGTAGGAGTAACACAAATAAGCTTTCCCAAAAAGAAACTTTGATGCCTGTAATTGGGGCTAGAAGTGATAGCGGAAAAATGTGCATCCCAAATTTTAAAGGGAAAAAATTGATCAATTTTATATCACCACGACCAAGAGGGAAAAGCTCAGGGGCCCGTATGCTACAAGAAAGGGGTTTTTAGTATTTACAGCCCCACAAGAGGTCTTTCCCATGGAAGAAATTTTTTAAAGCTAAAAAAGGGGAAAAAGTTTCCAGGAAAACGGAGGGCATATGGCACTTTACGAGGGAAAAATTAATTCGGGTAAGAAGGGTTTTGAAAAAAAAAGGGACAGTTTCTGAGAGATATACAAGTTAATTTTTTGGAGGTTCTTTAAAAAAACTGTTGGAAAATTTTAAATTTAAGAGTAGGGAAAAAATCCATGCCCCCAAAATGTCTGTTTTTATTTGGATTTTGAAGGGGAAAATGGGGGGCAATTGTTGGAAAAAATCAAACAGCTATTAAAAAGGGTTTCTGACTGGGCAAGGCATAAAGTAAACCCCTAGGTAAGAGAGTAAATTTCGTTTCCCAATTTAAAGGGGAAATAAAGCCGACCCGTTTATTTTAGGGGCCAGTTCCACCGCCTCAGTCTAGTAGAAAATTTATGTTAGAAAGCAATAAGGGACGGATGGATTGGATACCTGAAAAAAAATGAAGTGAATTACAGGCAATGCCTACAGGATAATCCTATCATGCGCGCCCTCCAAGAATTATTTTTACACTTTCAGCCACACGATTGTCATTCCTCCACTCAGCACACTACCACAGGAGCTGCTCCATCAGTTATCCCCACTATTCCTGTCTCTCATCTTACTTCATTCTTCATTTTCTTGACATTCTCTCGTGGGAGAGCTTTTCCATCATGCATCAATACAATATAACAAGAAGATTCGTCTCTCATCGAGTGTGCTTATATATTTTCAGTAATTATTACTTTAAATCACTCAACATATCACTCTCCTATGCGTCAGTTCTGAAAAAAATTATAGGCGACTTAATAAGGAAGATAATACGAATAGTTTAATTAGGGTCAATTATGCAAATTGCTCAACAAATCCCAAATTTAAGCATCCGGCAGTTTTCTGCAATCCTTAGGATGTGTACATTAATTTCAAGAAATAAAACCTTACTGTTATCAACAGTTCCAGGTTCACTATAGGGCATATAGGAACGGCTAACCGTAGTCTAGACTAAATTTAAAGTGACAAGAGTCAGCTAGAGCAGATTTTTTTACTTCCACCAAACTAGCTGCTCCCCATATATGCATGGTGCATTTTTGTGTGAGAATGAATTTCCATTCTAGATAAGCTAAAATTAATTTAGGCAAATAGTAGGCTACTATGAAATACCAGCTATACCGATAACGACTTCAATACAAAGATTTCCTCAGATAAGAGGAAGCAAATATATAAACAAATGCAATCACAAAAATTAAAACTTCATTCATTGGGGGAAAAAAAACCGGAAAGCCAGAACCGGCCATGCCCTGCCACCTATAGCTACATGTACTAGGTAGACAAGGAAGGCCAAATTTAACAGCAAAGCTAGCTACCTTATTACAACTATAGGATTCGTACAGTAATTGTATCTCATCGAGTGCGCTTATTTAATTCAGAATTAAACCCAAAACCCTCCCAGAACGCTACAATGGTGGGTTGAGGGTCTGGGAGGTTTGGTTATCCAGAAGGTTGTGTTTTCGGATGCCATGTAGCGCGCCAGAGGTACGATGATTACTTTTCATTTCTCCCGCCGCGCGGAGAGGCAACCGCTTGCTCCGGCTCCTGCCTCACCCCAGCCGACCCCCCGGCCGGAGATTTCCGTGGCGGATTAATTCGCCGTAGGATACTCGGGTGGATTTAACCACCTCACCCAATCATTTTTACATTTTTTCTCATCTTCACGGGTTTTCTTAAGTATATCTTTTGCGTCTTATTACCCAGTAATGTGAATATATATAAGCACACCCGAGGGGAGACGAATCTTCTTGTAAATCAAGGGAAACGTAGCTTTGCTTGTTACTCAATCACGGGAAGCGACCACAGTGAGGCAGCAGCCTCTCTCAACTGCCTGTTGTTCTTCGTCAGGTGGCCCGCCTGTCTGTAGCGGTCTGGGGGGTTTGTGTCCCTCAACAATACGGTGTAATGCATCTCACCAAGAGCGACATGATTTGTTTTCCGTCAGGAAGCAGCTAGCTGCCATTCCTCAGTCAAGAGGCAGCTCGGCATATCTCACCATGTAGCGACCTCATTTTTTTTTTTTTCTCATTATTATACATTATTTCTCACCTTCACTGTCTTTTTAGTATTCTTTTGCGTCTCGTTACACAGTAATGTGAATTAATATAAGCGCACTCGATGAGATACAATTACTGTACGAATCCTATAGTTGTAAATAAAGGTAGCGTAGCTTTGCTGTTAAAATTTGGCCTTCCTGTCTACCTAGTACATGTAGCTATAGGTGGCAGGGCATGACAGGTTCTGGCTTTCCGGTTTTTCCCCTTACTGAATGAAGTTTTAATTTCAGTGATTGCATTTGTTTATATATTTGCTGGCATCTTGTTTACATTTTGGAGCAGCCGACGCCACGCAAGACTTGTACGAACTACACTTTTCAGTGAAATAAAGAGAAATTACAATCTTGGTGGTCAAGAGATGCTGTAGCATCTCTGTGTGGTATGTTTAGGGGAAAATAAGTTTTGTATATTGGGAATATAGCTGTATAATTTTGTATAGTAATAGTAATATGGTGTAAATGAGGAGAAAAATTAAGATGCGAGGAGGAAAATGAAGTTTTAGAGTAAGATAGGAAAAAATATAGTCTTTATCTATATATACAAGACACGTGTATGATATGTACGGTACATGCGTGTTATTTAGATTTATTTACGTATGATTTAGATATAGTTAAGTTTTCAGTTGTGATGAGAATTATGACGGAAAATGTTGATAAAAACATAAATTAATAGGCTGCGGTGTTTTTACGGGCTAATATGTGTTACTTTTACTTGATTTAGGAATACAAGTAAGGTTTGAGTGGTTTTTATGGTTATCAAGTGAAATGTGAAGAGGGAAAAACATTTTTTAGATGTCAGTATAAGCAGAGTAGCTAAGATAGAAGAATAAGAAGATCTTTAGCTACTCTGGTAGGAAGATTGCTCGTAGCCGAAGCGCCGTGACAACACGCGCACTTTTTGCCACCAACCACTACGGGCATCTTTTGGTAGCAATATACTAAAAGATGCCGGAAATATCGCTCGTGTGACACGGCCTTTAGTTACAAAAATGGGGTAAAGAGGTGTAGTGGTAGTCTAGGCCATAGCTAGGCATATAGCGCGTTTTCGCGACGTTACCAGGGCGGTCCAGTTCTAGGCTGGACTGATGCTCACGAAAATACATCGAGACTGGCCGTGGCCACCGAAAATTACCCGATTTCATGATGTTATTTATTTAGTTAACGCTAAATTTATGCATGGTTCTAATTCATTTATCAGAAAAGAAAATATATCAATGGAAAGCTAATTAAATTCCGCTTCTATTGATATTCTCCATGTAAAAAGTTTTTGCACAAAATATTAAATGGCGAAAAGTTTAATTTCATGCATATTTCTTGAAAGTCTCATAATGGCATTTCTTTAGTGTGTTTACGGTTTTTTATTTGATAATATTATAGAACAAAACATTTCCGAAGATAACAGTATATATTTTATGCTGATAAACATATATTAGGTGGGAAATTACCGATTTCATGATATTTTATATTTAGTTAACGCTAATTTATGCATGCCGCTAATTCATTATCACTAAACGAAATATATCAATGGAAGCTAATTAAAACTCGCTTCTATTGATATTCGCCATGTAAAATGTTTGCGAGCAAAATATTAAATGGCCAAGAGTTTAAGTTAATGCATATTCTTGAAAGTCTCATAATGGCATTTTCTTTGTGTTTTTTACGGTTTTTTTTTTGATAATATTATAGAACAAACATTTCCGAAGATAATAGTATATCTTTTATACTGATAAACATTATATTAGGTAGGTAAATTTGTACGGGGAGCGGAGCAGGTGGTATCCTTATGGTGTGACGTCACGGGCGATCCACCAGGCTTGGTCTCAGACTGGCCCGTCCCATTCGTCGTTCCTATTGGCTGGGGATCAAGTGGGCGGTCCTACCGTCTGCAAGCTTTCCCCTCCCCCCCAAGACACACCAATTAAAGGGTTATTAATTTGAGCTCAGGTAATGAGTAATAACCTCCTCGTTGGCATACGAGAGGTGAACCGTGGTCATCATGATGTGTGTGATGAGAGTCAGGTTTATAAATCACTGGAGGAAGAATCAGTCCCAGCAACACACTATTGCAAGACTGTCGCAGCCATGTCAAAGTTTCTATAATAATATGAGGAAAGTGTGGGTGCTGTGTGCGTCCGCGATAGGTGCCCCCCCGGGCCATCACCAATTATAGGCACAGTTTGGAACCAGCTCGACAGGGCAAACTTTTAAGCCAACTTGAGGGATGAACCTCTCGATGATTTTTATTTTTTTTTTTTTTTTCGCAGCCTATAGCGAGAATGTGAAAAAAAAATGGTGGGTGTCGAGATTGAGGAAAACCTTGATGTAGGGTGATGGGTAAGGGTGGCGTGATGGGTAATGGGTTTGTGGGTGATGGGTGAAGTGAAGGGTGGGGGCGATGGGTGATGGGTGAGAATATGTGGGGTGGTGATGGGTAATGGGTGAGTGAATGGGTAAGTGTGGTGATGGGTATGGGTGAGGAATGGGTGGGGGGTGATGGGTAATGGGTGAGTGAATGGGTGGGGGGTGATGGGTAAGGCGTTAATTAAAACATTTCTACATCCATGATTTCAGGAAAGTTAGAAGGGGCTATCTGGAGAGTCTGTGTTACACACTCTCCAGAAAGCTGTGTTTGGTGGGCCGAAGGCCCACCAAACACAGGTGGTGGGCCGAAGGCCCACCAATAGCCCTCCGCAGGAGCTAGCCAAAAAGTCCGCCCGGAGGGCGGCTTTGCGGCTAGTACTATATATAACCTATATAACCATCATGTATCATTTATATAGGTACTGGCATCCACTACCTGGGGATTTCCGTATATAGCAGGCCTTTTACTGGTGGAGTACTTGTTATTAGCCCTATTATCATGCAAGTTTGCCTTGTGCAATTTAGCAGTCATCCCTTGTATCAGTCATCCCTGCTACTGACTTCTCAATGGGAAGTCAAGTAGCAGGGATGACTATGAAAAATTGAATGATGAAATCTCATTTCATTTACCGTCAATAACACTATCTATAGTCGCCACTGCACTATAAGTCGCAGGGGGGCATATATTACACGAGTTTTAGCATCACTACAGACTTGTATGTGCCACTGAAGAGACGTGCACAGTATGTAGTTTACATTATCTACATAACACTATACATGTCTTCAGTGATACATATACAATTATGTCTGTAGTGATGCTAAAATTCGTAATATATGGCGCCTCGGTGACAATTAGTGCAGTTGCGACTATAGTGTTGTTGACGGTACATTCATTTCTCAAGATGTTGCTTCTGCAAATAGTGAATATTGTAATTTTTCGTGAAATTACTTTAGTCTTATGGTCGGCCATCATGGTTGTTTCATGTCTTATCAGCAGCACGATAAGCTCATGGTCGTCTTCCCCGCTGACTATGGTGCGCATGCGCCAGTTCTACTCACTCTGGACCAACGCGGTCCTGCTCGCTGGGCTGGACTAGACTAGACTGGGCCAGCCCAGTTCAGTCTACCTCGCGAAAACAGTGTCCGCCCGGACTAGTCCAGTCTAGACCGGGCCAGAACGGTCGCGAAAACGCGCTAATAGTCCCTCGAACACTACCTCCATCCTTCAACTACAACAGAGTGGCAGCGCTATATCAAGGTCACTGTCACTGTACTCAACTCATTGCGTCGTGCGCCATACTGCAGTAAGCATATACGCGCTCTTTTCTGTCACTCACGCCACAATCAACTTTTTTTGAAAGCGAAACAGTATTGCAACAGCCTACTGCGTACTGGGTCCAGTCACATCAGTGTGGTTTTGGGTTTAAAGTATTTCGATATATCTCTAAGACTTTGCAAACTGTAAATTTTGTAATAATAATTGCATGTAAGATATATCATGTAATATTCGTGTAAGAATGGGTCCTCGTCCTGCGCCCTAAAAACATGGGAAAATAAAGGGAAATTTACTTTTTACTTTTATTTAATTTTCATTAGACATATTTTTATGGCTGAAATCTTACAATACATACAAAATATTTCAATTACCGTATGATATAAAAAATAGTGTATTGCTTGAAATATTATGTAATATTCGCAATTCGCATTCGCTTTCGCGAATATTAAAGTAATCGCCCAGACCATAGACCACTGGACATGTTCATATACCGTTGTTTTATACCTGGACTGTTCACGCGACAATGTTTTGAATTGCGGGGCTGCATAGGGGCCCCGCGGGGCGCCCAACAAAGAGATATAGTGGTCTATGGACTTCATATAAAATGGTTTATCAGTATATATGGTATACTGTAATTTTCGTAAATGTTTGTTCTATAATATTATCAAATAAAAAACAGTAAAACACGCTAAAAAAATGCCATTACGAGACTATGAAGAAATAGGCATGAATTTAAATTTATAACTTAACTCTTCGCCTTTTAAAAAACTTTGCGAGCAACTTTTACATGAAGGGTATCAATAGAAGCGCAATTTTTTTAAAGCTTTCCATTGTATTTTTCGTTATTGATAAATGAATTAGAACCATGCATAAATTAGCGTTAAATAAAAAAAAAAAATATCACAATCGGGTAATTTTCCCGATTGATGATGTTATTTATTTACTTATATATTTCGTTTCTGATAAATGATTTAGTACCATGTATAAATTAGCGTTGCCTAAATAAAATAACCTCATCAATCGGGAAAATTACCCGATTGAGATTTTATTTATTAGTTAACGCTAATTTAGCATGGTTCTAATTTATTTATCAGATAACGAAAATAGCAATGGAAAGCTAATAAAATTGCGCTTCTATGTACCCTTCATGATAAAAGTGACTCGCAAAGTTTAAATGGCGAAGAGTTGAAGGTAATATTAAGTTCATGCATATTTTTCATAGTTCGTAATGGCATTTTTTTAGCGGTTTTACTGTTTTTATTTGATAATATTATAGAACAAACATTTACGAAAATTACAGTCTATCATATATACTGATAAACAGTCTATATGATCCGTTATATTAATATGAATCCGAGCGGCCCCCCGACTTCGGGCCCTTTCGCGACAGGCCGATATTCCGTGCGCAGTCCAGGTATATAGTGGTCTATGTCCAGACCCCTTTTTCTTTGCATAATTATGTTGAATTCAAATACCTAATCCCCAAAAAATAATTCATTTCACGCCTAATTTCTCTAAAAAAAATAACTTTTGCAAAAAGCGCGGGAAAAAACAACAGCCCCATTCCAGCCGTGGCGGGAAACATGCTGGTGGACGTCACTTGGGAAGGCTCTCAGCCCGCGCTAATACAATAACATGTAGACTCAGAAATAAATATAGTACTTGAAGAATTTTGGTGTTTCTGTATTTTTTTTTGTATTATATACTTACATCCGTATGGGTGCAGCAAGAAAGCTGTGCCTTTCTAGAGACTTAGCACCTATTTCCAAGCTATACGGCGACGATATATGTGTCCAGGGTGCGTGGAGCGGCGGGGAGTAGCAGGCGGTGTGCTCAGATTGTTGGCTCAGCAAGACAATCTGCCACACACGGCCCGCTAATCCTCGCCGCTCCACACGTCTGCACACATATATCTTCGCCAACGGGGGAATAGCTTTCGAATGGGTTTTCCTAAAAAAAAACCCCCTCTTAAAGGCGAA
>JACEEZ010026003.1:0-41755 GCA_016584305.1 Chionoecetes opilio
TCGACTTTGTAACTATTCATTGGTTTTTCCTTCCATTGTTTAGTCTTACTTATCTGTATATTTAGTTCCCATGCTTCTCTGTTTTCTTAGGCCACTGGCCACCATTCTACCATGCTTCATCATTCTGTTCCAGTAGTGTTTCTGCTACATTGCCTAGTTCTATTTGTTCGTCTCCTTAGTTCCATCGTCTTAGCTTAGCTTGCTTCTTCTCTAGAGCTCCTAAAACCTTGAAACACTGCCATACTCAATCAGGAAGTTAAGGCCCATCATCTTGAAGTGGTACTCTAGCACATAAATGAACTTCATTAACAGGACACACAAAAAAAGTAATACAAGAATATGTGGGGGCTTTGGCTTAGGTGTAGGTGTCCATCAGAACTCTCACATTTATCCATCAAACTTCTAGCTCCGATTTTCGCTCAATTCAATTGCCTGGCAACTCTTGTGATGAGATACTCAATAAACATACCAGGCCATTTCCTGCCTAGTTCTGCATGGGTAGGGCGGAAAGTAGAGGATGGTTATGTAAAGTTTCTGAACAAAAAATAACTTCGGAGTTTTTATACCCTCTAATTTAATGCGTGTGCAGCTGACCAACCTCACAGCGTAGAATGAGGCCCTAAGAAACCTACCGAATGAGGGAGGGGAAACGGTTTACTAGTGTCTGCCATAAAGGAGTCTAAAACATGGACTGTCAAGGCAATTTGTCAATGCAAGGAAAAGGTCTAAGACAGCCGTTTACAGCAGGGTTATTTTAAGTAACACAACTGACTTGTTTTCTTATAGCTGTACACTAAAAATACAAGTTCAATAAATTTTTCTTCCCTGAGGAGAAACCCGAGTTCAAATACGTAGGAAACATTTGCCCATGGCAATGAGGTCATTGGTCGTGAGGTGTTGGTGCTTCTGATGCAGTAACGCTTGATGGGTATGGGGGGAGGCCCGGCCATCACCAGCCTTTTCTAACAGTTACCAGGATTCACATTTTGCCCCAAGATGAATCCAGATTGGCTTTGAGGTCTCTAAAGAAGGTAAAAAATATATAAGGGATGCTTACCAAAAGACTGTGATATTTTCATGAGTCAGCGAGGATTGTTCAACATTATAAGATGCATGAAATACTTTAAATAGCACCATGGCCATGGCCAGATGATGGGTCATGAGAGAAAAAAAGATGTGCTAGCATTAAATCATATATTTTTTTCTACTCAATGACAGTTTGTGTAGTGGTCCAATATAGGTTATGTGTAAAATCCAAAGTAATGAAGACAAGAGAATGATACCTTTATTTATGTTTTACAAGGGAGATTGCAATGGGATTTTCGGGCAGACAGTAATGCCAAAAAAAAAAAACATGACTAATCGAGATTTTCCTGACCAGTTCTTTCCCCAGCAAGTTAAACTACGTTTTATTATAATGCTTGCAAGGTTAACAAATAGGCAGACTGTTTTTGTGTGAATGATTTGTCCCGTTTCCTGAAACTGCATTTACACTAGTTTAGCAAGTAAGACTGCCAAACTCGTACAAGCATTATAAAGGTTCTGTCTTTATTTGTGTTATTTAATTTTTTGTTGTATTTACATCTATTACATATATATATCATATCCATATACATATGCACATACATACACATACACATAAAAACAACATACATATATACATAAAAAAACAAGTAATAAATGAGCGGGCTCAGCCCGCCGCTGTAGCCGCAGCCACAGTCAGGTCACAGGTGAGCGGTGGGTGAGTTCACTCCCGCTCCTTAGTGTTCATCGGGGGGGTGGGGGGCACGCGCACCTCCAGCAGGAGGGTGCAGGTTTTTCTGAACCTGCTGCAGCACGAGGGCAGGGTGCCGCGCGTCCTCCCAGCGGGCGAGTGCTGTCTGAGCCGCGCTGTTGTAGCGGGGAAAAGGGGGAGGGAAAGCAGGTAGTGGGTACAAGGGACGGGGGGCCAGAGAAGGACAGTGCTCACATGGGCCGTCCTCAAAACCCGTCCCTCAGCTCCTCCAGGGTCCCGTACCAAGCCCGAAGTCGGTTTTGGGTTTGTAAGTACGAACTCATCGGCTCGGGACAGCTGCCTGGGCAGGGGCGTAACGGTAGTGTTTTTCGTGGATTGTTTGTGCCAGGCTGCCTGCCTCGATGTCTGCACAAGATGGCGATACTGTTGCCCTGTGGCTACAGGGACGGCAGCATGTCTGGCCATGTACCTTGGCCCCATGGATGCTGGGCAAACAACAGTCAAGGCCACAGATGGATGTCTGGTGGCCTCCCGGGTCCGCTCAATTGCCACGGAGGCCTACGTGGCTGGGAACCCAGTTGAACCTTACGTGGCATCCCTGGGGGGCAGAGGCCCTGGAGGATGGGCCCAGGATGGCGGTGGTTGAGCTGCACGTTGTCCACGGTGTGCTGGTCTGCGTAGGGGACCTGCAGGGCCCAGGACATGGAGTCGGTGTGAATCACCCGCGAACTTTCTCCTGTCGGCCCAGGGAATGCGGTAGCGGAGCGCTCTATCGCACCAGCTCATCTGCCAAGCGTGGCGCAATGGTCGGGCGTCCTCCAGGACAGCACCCGCTCCCGTAAAAACCAGCGCCCGGAACCACTGCAGCACTGTCCAGGGCCTTTCTCAGGCGGTCAACGGGAAGCCGTCGGTTTGGTTTGTAGTAGACCCGACCGCGACGCTGCTGGGTACATTTGAACCGTGGTCGGAGCGTTTGGCCAGCTCAAACGCCTTCTCCAGTTCAAGGAGGAAGACCTCGGCAACAGCAGGGAGGTTGTTGATGTTAGGCCAGGAGGGGCCATGACGCTGTTGGAGGTGCGACCCCCCGTGGTTTGAAGACGGAAGACGGTGGGTGGGTGTCTCGCCAGGGCCACAGGGAGGCGGGCCAGGCACCATTCCTCTCCCGCACAGTCTTGGGACGATGCAGCCTCATCAGGGAGATGGGGCGCCGGCCTTGGTGGGTTCCCTGGGCTGAGGGACGGGATGGAGTCAGTCTCCTTTCCACGCAGGAGGGGCCAAAGCGAAACCACGCAGCCAGGAGGAGTCGATCAGGGCCAGGAGTGCCACCTCCCCGGCACGAACCCAGCGTGCGGCCAGCATCGGAGTAGGTTGACGCCGTTCAGCGGCTCACGGAGACACGTGTTCCTGTCTCCCTTCTGGCCTTACAAGCCTTCGGGGAAGTGGGTTGAAGGGCTGATCAGTGGCTTCGGGCGCGAGCGCGAGCGGCGCCGATGATAGCCTCAAGCACAGGTTGGAGCCGCCCGAACCTGCAGCCGCTGGGACCACGGGCGGGGAGAGAAGTTGGTCGCCTGCCTACCCCTCGATGCTACATCCCCACCAGGCCCTCGGCCCTCCTGGTAACGGGCTGGGGGTGGACGGGAGGAGCGGAGGGCGGGGGAATGGGTCTCTTGCCCCGGAACGGCCGTGTCTTCCTGTTCCATAAAGCATAGTATCGGAAGTGATTTGGATTTCGGTTGTTTATTTTTTCAACAAATTCATAGTTCGGGATATTTTTCATGACAATGATTGTATTCACCCAGGGCACATTTTAAGACCAGGAGGAATAACATTCACAAAATTGTCACCAGCCTATTCACACCTGGTTCACCATAAACATACTTAAAATAGCACCAACCAAATCCACAGTCACCCTTCTCACCGTCTGGACAGTTGAACACCGACACTCCTCACACCTCACCATAAACAACACCCCCATAGACATGGGGGTGTTGGAGTGAAGTGTGAGGGTGTGAAGTACACATACACACACACACACGAGGATGAAGATCGTATATGGAGTACAACAAGTTGCCCAGGAACCTAGACAGTGTTAGATAGTGCCTGAGCACTGTGAGCAGGGTTGTGATCCACATAAGAGGGAGATTATAATTTGTGTACGGAATATTTTTTGCAACATGACGGAGACCCCAAAGGCAGGAAAAAAGCTTAGGATAATCCAGTTAGACTTCTCTGGGTTTAGGATGAATGTTTAAGAAGGGAACTTGCACTTCAGAATGGGTAAGGTGTGGAGGAGGAGTGAGACAAGGGTACCAAAACATAGACGTGAAGAGACTGATTGAAGAGTTCGAATGTAGAAATGTTTACTTGATGCGTTGAGAAGAAGCATGACGAAATGGAAAGGTCGGTGTGAATAAGTAGTAGAACTAACGTGAACTTTTTTATTTTTTTTTTTTTTTTTTTTTTTTTCCCATATATCTGTGGCCTTATAGCGCTGTAGGCAGTTGGTGACCCCAGGGACTCGGATAGTACTGGCCTCCGTGGTGTGGCGCCGCAGGCAGGATTCTTATAGTGACGCCTGTGACTAGGAGGCTCATGCCGCCACCCCCCCCCTGTATCCTCTGATGCACACTCGCAATCGAAGGTAGAGTTGATACGGGCAGGCATGTAGGTCATGTTTTTACGGCCACCGGCAGTGACATGAGAAAGGTTTTGGTTTCTTCGGGGATCGAAAAACTCGGGTAACCCGAGAACGCCTAGTCCGGAGACGTATACCACTCGCTAACGCCTCCCCTGAAAGGGGAAAAAAAGAAAGGAAAAGCAATAATGTATAAAGTAAAAGAAGACGTTTAAAAAAAAGAGATGGAGAAATTGGAAAAAAACGGGAGAATAATAATGAACTTTAAAGCAAAATTTGAGAATTGGAGGAAAAAATTGTCAAACGAACAATGAAAATGTGATGAAGGGTGAAGTTAATAACTGGAAAAAAAAAAAAGAAGGGAAAAAGAAAAGCCCAAAAGTTAGACTTTTTAAAGAAGTTATAGAAACAACAAAAGAAAGAGCAGTTAACATGTCTACGAAAGGAAGTAGTATAAAGTTTTTGAAAAGTATGAGAATTTAATAAGGGATGTAGCAGTAAAAAAAAACGTTGTGTTATTATTTTTAGTGTCTGAAGGATGAAGAATATCTGTATAGAAATAAGAGAGAAAGAGAAGAAGTATTAAAAAACAGTAAAGGACCGTTCGTTGATGAAAGTTACGTGATGCGGGAAAGAAAGAGGCAAAGATTTGTAAGCTCGCCCCCACTGTGGAAGAAGTAGTAGATGGGACTTATGCAGAAGGCAAAAGAAAAGACCGATACAAACTAAGACAAAAATGCAGACTGGCAACAGAAGAAGAAATTCTTGAGAGAGCCTTCAGGCAGAGATCAACTGCAGAGTTCAAGGAAGTCTATAAAAAAAAAACCACTGAATGAAGAAGAAAGGAAAGTGTTGAAAGAAATCCAAGAAGAAGTAAAACAGAGAAATGAAGAAAGAACAGAGGAAGAAAAAACTACTTTCTTATGGAGGGTTTAGCCCTTTTAGACCAGAGATTGCCCATAGGACGGAGATCCTGCTGTTTGCGCACTCCTGCAGGTAAGCTACATGGGTGCGGAGATGGAGGCGGTTGTCGAGCCAGATGCCCAGGTATTGGTGCGACTTGGCCCAGGAGAGTGGTGTGTCCAGGAGATAGAGCGGGGCCCGCGGCGCGTCACACCCAAAAGCCTTGGATTTTGCCACATTCAGCTTCAAGCCTAGATCCCTACACTTGGTGGTAATGTCACTCAGCAGGTTCTGGGCTCGTTGTGCATGGGCGGGGCCAGTGCAGTAGAGGGCAAGGTCGTCTGCATAGCAGAGAAGCTTGGTACCGGGTGGGAGTGGGAGAGAGATGAATTCTTCCATTAAGATGTTAAATAGGAAGGGGCTCAGAATACTGCCCTGGGGTGTTCCGTTTTCATGTTGATGGAGTTGAGACGTCTGCCCCTGAAAGGCAACTCTGGCCGCTTGGCCCGAGAGGAAGTCCCTGAGCCATATTAGGAGTCTGCCGCATACTCCCTTGCGGGCCAGAAACGAGAGGATCACTGGGCAGTTGACGAGCTCAAAGGCTTTCTCAAGATTGAGAAAGGCTGCTGTGGTACCTCCGCAACTGGCAGTGCATAGGAGAGTGGATAGGCATTCAGCTGTTCCCGTGCCCCGCCTGTAGGCAAAGAGTTCTTGATGGAGCGGACCGACCGCCCAGGTTAGCCTCTTTAGCACTATCTGCTCCATAGTTTTGCCCACACAGCTGAGGAGGCAGATAGGGTGCATGGCACCAGGATCTTTAGGCTTGGGTATAGGTATGATGGTGGCTTCCCTCCATTTTGATGGTAGTTGGCAGGTCTCCAAGGAGGCATTGAAGAGGGTGAGAAGGGCGGAGTGACCATCTGAGCCTGCGTTGTTGATCATGGAATAAGTAATCCTGTCAGCCCCGGGGGAAGTATCTTCACTCGTCTTGAATGCCCGGCATAGTTCGAGGAGGGTGAGGGGTGTGTTGGTGTTTGACTGATCCTCACAGGCGCGGTCTATTTGATCGTACACACAAACCTCGATTTCCCGGACCTCGATTTCCCGGATATCGGATTTGCCGGACAAAATCCGAGGTCCGGGGATATGTCAGTCTCGGACAATTTTTTTTTTTTTTTTTTTTTTTTTTTTTTTTTTTTTTTTTTTTTTTTTTTTTTTTTAAACATTGAAATGCCTGGTCCTGTTCGTAAATTGAGCAAGTTGTCCGGCGGTCCGAGCATCTCCGGTCACCCCTGGTCAGTGTCCGCGCCTCCCGCCAGGTGGCAGCATGCTCAGCGGTCGTATTGTTTACATTTGGGCACACAACATTCACGGTTCACCTGCACAGCCTCCGTCAGTCACCTGACTCCCACTGCCCCTGGTGCAAGAACATTTCTGAGACTATTGAACACTTGCTGCTGCCTCCCGCCAGGTGGCAGCATGCTCAGCGGTCGTATTGTTTACATTTGGACACATGATACTCACGGTTCACCTGCACAGCCTCCGTTAGTCCCCTGACCCCCACTGCCCCTGGTGCAGGAACGTCTCTTGAGACTATTGAACACTTTCTGCTGCCTCCCGCCAGGTGGCTGCATGCTCAGCGGACGTAAAAGTCCGCGGCGGGGTAGTTGATATTGTCGGTTGCCGGACAGTAAATACTAGAGGAGGATAAACGTCCGGGGGTGGGTAATGGCATCGGATTATTATTATTTTTTTTTTTTTTTTTAAACTTGCGATTCCCGAACTTTTGCGGTTCCCGGACCAGTGCTCCCCCCTATTAGTCCGGGAAATCGAGGTTTGTGTGTACCTTGCTGGCAGGAGCTCTGTCAATCTGTCGCATGTCTCAGCGGGTAGATTGTCAGTGCAGGTACGAGTGGCAAATGAGGTGGCGAGCGCCTCTGCTTCGCGTGCGGAGTCAGGGTGGGGAGGTCGGATAGTCCGCTTGTTGCCTGTGAGGACTTGTAGCTGTCGCCACATTTCACCGAGTGATGAGGGGGAGTCAAACCTTCGGCAGTTTCCTTGGCCGGTTCCTACCGAATGTCAGGACCAACAGGAACAAGTTTAACCAGTGCTCCGTCCGAATGTCAGCTTCCCCCCCCCCCCCTCTCTCTCTCTCTCTCTCTCTCTCTCTCTCTCTCTCTCTCTCTCTCTCTCTCTCTCTCTCTCTCTCTCTCTCTCTCTCTCTCTCTCTCTCTCTCTCTCTCTCTCTCATGTAAGTGGCTGACTTATGTAACAGATTACAATATCAAGATTTGTTTGACTGATATTAAGGGTAGTATAGTGTGACTACCTACGAAGAAGTAAAGGACAAAACAAAATTATTAGAAGAATTTTGGAACTTTTTTTTCCATTTTATATGGATTATAATTTTTTATGTTTTTTTATTTACTAATGTAATAGTAATGGTTCGTATTTATTGATTTAAATGGTATATGAATAGAACAGCTATGATAATTATTGTTGTTATTATCAACCTTGTAATTTGATGTATTGTCTTAGGGAGATTATAAGAGACAACCAGAGACTTTGGCTGTTATGAAGTGGATCAAGCAGTATCCATTTGTGCTGTCTGCCAACCTGCATGGAGGCTCCCTGGTAGCCAACTATCCCTGGGATGACAACCCTGAAAGCCTTAGTGGAGAATACAGCAAGAGTCCAGATGATGATGTGTTCAAGAAACTGTCTAAAGCTTATTCTTTGGTAAGTATTTGTTTCTTTTTGTGTATTATTTGTAGTATCTCTGGCTTTTGAAGTTATGAACTTCAAATTTAGTGATATCAGAGTCACTTACCTAAATGCAATTGATCTACTATTCTATTTAGTAAACATGTTCGGAATTGTATGAATGTAGTGGCAGAGACATTAATTTTGAATTTAGCATGGTGTAATTTGTCTGTATTGATTAGTGCAGTGCTCTTCAACCCTTTTTGATGTCGTCCACCCCTAATAGTTATTTGGTAAGAGCTGTCCACCACAATTTTATCTCAGTAAAATTTCACGGCTTTGACATTATAAATCTAACTATATCATTCTACAAAATATATAGGTAGGAAAAGGCAGCTTCACTCTCATTTTAAATTTACATATACATATTCTTCGGTATAATAACACATGCAGTTTAAAACTATAAATATACAAGGAAAAATTAAACATACCTTCGGAATTACACAGCAAATGCATTTTTCTTCATGAAACTAAAGTAAAATTGCACCTAATATGCATTATATTTGGTAATCCAGAAAATAGCCTTTTCCTTCAAGAAACAAAAATCAGTGGCTTGGCTGCTGTTGCAATTTGTCTGCCATCAGCTTAAATCGAGGCATCAGACAATTTTCAAGTGCAACCCGCATAAGAGGATCCAAATTCAGAATGGCGTTCCTTTTCTATGCCTTTACTAAAACTAAATTTGAGAAACTTTGCTCACACAGGCATGATGTTGGCATCTGCACAAACAGGGATGTTGCCTTCTCAGCTTACTGCTTGTAGTCCTGACTATCAAGCAGGACAACCCAGCAATGCAATGCATAGAATGGCCAAATGCTTTGAAAGCTGCTTTTTAAGAATAATCCACTGGAAGCTCTTAATAGGGCATCAGAATGATCAGTTCCATCATGTGGAAGGTGTGAAGTGTTTTGGAAATAGAAGTCAAGGATTTCCTGCATCAAAGTCAGGTGTCTGGTAATCCAGGAGGACATTCGTACCTCCAGTGTCTGCTCTGCTGTCTGCATACCATGTTCCCAACCAATGCCAGCCAGCCATATAGGTATCAAAGACTTCAAAATCAGAACAACAACTCTTATCTACATTGCTTTTAAATTTGTTCACCTTCAGTTAGAATCCATTTATTTTCCCTACAGGTTCACAATTTCTTATCCGAAAACCTTGGGACCAGACACTTTTCGGATTATGGAGTTTTTCAGATTTCAGAATGGAAGATTTTTAGCGTAGATTTTAACGCTTTTTAGATAAAACATTACAAGGGGAACGGGTGGCTCTTGAATCCCCCGAATAAATAATAAAAAAAAGATAAAACATTAAGTAAAACTTTAAACATAAACTGGCTCAAACTAAGCTAAACACAAGAAAATATACTTACATGCAGTAAAAGCACAAAACAACTAGTTTGAGGATTCTGGAGAAGTGGGTAGATCAATGTCATCATCGTTGTTATGGTGACCATCGTCTTCGGGTTGGAATTGGACATCTGATGATGAGCCAGCAACAGGATTCTCAAGTTCAGCAGCACTACGAGAGACGGCCTTTTTAAAGACTTCCTCCAGTGTCATTTGTTTCATTAACAGAGGTTTCTGTCTAAGCAATCTCTCTTTGATTGAATAAACTGCCATAATCTCATGGACACTGATAAATGTACGTTGTTCCATGCCACCAATTAACTGATCACACAGTTTTACCATATCATCTATGGGCATTTTTTCACCTGTGTTCATAATGTCTTCATCCTCATCATTACTATCCTCATGCTTATTATTATCTAACACCATTTCAGCAATTTCTCCATCACTCAAGGAATGCACAACAGGAGCGTCATTGTCAACATTCAGTACTTCTTCAATATCAGCTGACTAACGTATTTACATTTTCTCTTGCAACACTTTTGGCATAAGCAATGAGGTTTGATATCATCTTCCTCTCGTTAGTGACACGGAATCCTTCAAAGTCTTCATCTGCAGGCTCATTTTCTAGCTTGTTTCATTACCATCAAACCAGTCAGTGGCATACTTTCACTTCTTCGTTGTCGAACCCACTCCATCAGCACACAGTCAAGATCTTCGTTTTTTGCCCTATGCAGCGTTTTCCTATTTTTCATTAGTTTCTGGTCATCACTGTCACTGTAAAACTTCAACAACTTATGTTTCTGTTTCTTTAGGTCGTATATTGTTGTAGTTCCCACACCATAATCTTCAGTAAGACGCCGCGCAGATACACCACGATCAAGCTTCTGTAATAACTACTTTCTGTGCTATCGATAATGACAGGCTCTTCCTTTTCTGCTTCTCACTGTTATCCATAGGGGAATTTGCAGCTCTTTTTGGCATTTTGACAGTCTTCAAAGTAAAAATAATCTGCAAAAATAAACAAAATATCCATGAGCAGCAGAGTGACGTGCGTCTGACTGGTAGGAGCACTGAGACAACACTGCATGTCCTGGGCTGACCGTTGGGCGTTTCGGGTGAAGTTTGGCGCCAAACGCGAGCTTTGGTATGCAGACGACAGATAGTCTGGAAAAAATGTTCTTTTCGGAGCTTTTCGGTTTTCAGAATTTCGGATAAAAGATTGTGAATCTGTACTTGTAAAAATATCCCCGCCTTTACCTAGTTTTATACCATAGATATATTTTCCCCTATCTATACCGACACGTGGGCATGATCTCGTCCACCCACCTGTCCACCCCAAGACAGCCGTCCACCCCTCACTCAGTCTCGTCTACCTTTAGGTGGACCGTCCACCCAGGTTGAATAGCACTGGATTAGTGTATACATGCAGTCGCACATATGATCACATGTAGAATATGCTTAAAAGTAATTTTTTCATATCACTGACCCCCCAAAAACCCTAAGGGCACACAGCAAAATGGAGACTGCTGGAAAATTCTCAAGAAAATTAATTGCGAACCCCAATAAAATATAAACCAAATAATTTCATCAATCAATTGGGGGAATACACTGTGGGCGCTCGTTGCCTCGTTCACCCTACGACGCCAATCCTGGGGATGCAGGCTCCCTTACCATACCAAGCAACTTTCGGCAGGAAACACCAACTTTCCCCAGTCACGAGCCTTGTGGGCGCCCCCTTGGCCTCCTCCACGCCGGATGGTCTCTTACAGACACAACCCGGTGGGAAGGATCGGTTTCAGGGTAACGTGCCACATGCCCATATTGCCGAAATTGGCACTGCTGGACTATATATATATATTTTTTTACATTTTTGCCTATAGTGCCTGTAGACTGACCCAGGGCTCGGATGGTAGGCTCTGGAGGTTCACTTGAGGGTTGTGATGGTTGGCCCTCGCCCGTGGTGACGCAGGCAGGATTTTTATAGTGACGCCTGTGTTTAGAGGCTCATGCCGCCCCCCTGTGTCCTCCGATGCACTCGCAATCGAAGGTAGAGTTAATGGGCAGGGCATGTGGGTGATTTTAGGCCACTCGACGGTGCAGAAAGATTTTGGCTTTCGTCGGGGATCGAACTCGGGTCACTGAGAAGGCCACTCGGAGACGCTAACCACTTTGCTACCGCCTCCCCAAAGAGGAGGGGATATGCAGGTAATAGGCCTCAATTCAGTTCATTTAGCTCAATTCTCAGCTTTGTTCAATCCCTAGTCCATTCAAGTGTTGAAAAGTGATGGGGCAAGGAGGCTCCATTGCCTCACTCTTGTATTCACAGGAAATTAGCTGGATACACCTCCCCCACACCCATATTTCATAGTTCTCTCAGTCCCAGAGTACAGGTGAGTCAGCAGACCAACAGTCCTTGCAGGAATCCCGTGAAGCTGCAGAAGATCCCAGAGTGACTCACTATGCACCGAGTCAAACGCCTTCTTGAGATCAACATAGGTTACAAGCATCCCCTGCCGAACCTCACGTCGGCGTTCCACCAAGAGGTGTAATGGCTAGTGCGCCTAGCTACGAATCTGCAGGCCATGGTTCAAATCTGGGCCAGGGCAAGTCGGCGGCCAGCCCATCCAGCAATTAATCCTCCCTTCCGGTGTTGATAAATGGGAAACTTGGGCAAACCCGAGGAGCTTGCCACTACCAGACGCTAAGCATTAGGCCACTGCTTCCCCAAAGTGCCAGATTAAGAAAACGCATCAAAACTATTCAGGAAATTGAAGTTTCATCCTCAAAGTCAGTGGGTCCTAATAACGAAGATTTAACAAAATTTCAGCCTGCGTTACCATGGGCGAGTGCCAACCATCATAGCCCTCCAGTAGGAACCTACAGGGCCAACCACCTGAGCCCTATAGGAAGATAAATAGCCTAAAGGGGCTATAGGCTCAAACATGAATTTTTTTATATATATAAGGTACTGTATTTGCCGGCGCATAAGACGCACCTCCGCATAAGACGCACCCGTATTTTACATAAATATTTTGACAAAAAAAAAATATTAGTGTTTTGAGGGCATATTTCATTTACATAATTTTTTTTAAAGTTATTAAAAAAAGGTTTTTTAAGGGAAAACAAATTATTTTGATCATGTACCCCAATACAATATTCACAGTGCAGTGAATGTGAATGAAAAATTATACTAGTTAAAATGTAAAGAGAATGTGTAGAGTAACCAAAATCGGTCATCATTTATTGCAGGATGCTCCACGAATTGATATTCTAATATTATCTACCTATGCCACTTAGCTTAGATTTAATGTTGTAAGTATGCCTTTGTTGCTCTTCTGCTATGTGTTTAGACTTTTTGGAAAATTTACAGTAAAGATAATGGTATTATTTCGGTAGAGGGCTTTCAAAAGTCATAGGATTCTTACCTCCATTATCGTGTATCTTTTTTCATTCTGTGTATTTTGAGCCCCATTTTCCATGGCGCAATCGGATATTAATGGCATTACATGTACTACCGAAAATCTACCGTTATTTCAGCCAGAAAGTTAATTTAGGTTAAATCAGATTGGGTTAGGTTAGAGGTGGGGTTTGGTTTAGTAAGAAGATATAGAGATAAAACGAAAATTACCAATTCTATGGCAGTGTGAAGCTTAGCAATGTTTGTGGGGCAGGCCTGGAGGGGCAGGGCGGGCACCTCCCCCCCCCCCACACACACACACACATGTAAACAAACATTGATTTCCGACAAAAACGAGAGCCAGATTAATTCAAAACACACCAAAACTATTCAGGAAAACTTAAGTTTCGGCCTCAAAATCGGTTGTTGCCCAATAACATCATCTTTTCCTCACCGAAACTCAGGTGTCTATGAGCACTGACAGCAGACCTTTTTTCTGTCTCCTCTTACTGTCTCTATTCTCATTTTCAATCCAAAGCTGGCTGTTGCGTATATGTGCGCAATGACATCACTTGCTCTCGTGCCCACGGCCTTGAATCTTCCGAATTTTCTACCATCTGGCTTCGACTTCAATGTCACTCTTTTACTAAATTTATCTGTCCTGTATATCTCTCACCTAACTCCTCTAACTATGTAAAATTCTTCGACTACTTAACATCAAAAGTGGAGCACATCTCATCCCATTTTCCTTTAGCAGAAATTTCCATTCATGGGGACTTCAATGTTCACCACCAGCTTTGGCTATCATCTTCTTTCACTGACCAACCTGGTGAACAAGCCTACAACTTTTCTATCCTCCAAGACCTAGAGCAGCTGGTGCAGCTCCCTACCCGTATTCCTGACCGCCTTGGAGACACGCCAACATTCTTGATCTTTTCCTAACTACTAACCCTTCTGCTTACTCTGTGAAACTATTCTCTCCGTTGGGTTCCTCCGATCACAATCTTATTTCTGTAACCTGTCCTATCGCTCCGGTACCGTCTCGGGACCCACCTAAGCGGAGGTGCTTCTGGCACTTCAACTCGGCTAAGTGGGAAGACCTAAGGCAGTACTACTCTGATTTTCCATGGAATGATTACTGCTTCCATATCAAAGACCCATCTCTTTGTGCAGAGCGCATAACTGAGGTCATAGTCTCTGGCATGGAGGCGTACATTCCACACACTTTCTCTAATCCTAAAGCCCGTCAACCTTGGTTTATTAACTCTGCTTGTTCACATGCTGTCCGAGATAGAGAGGTGGCTCACAAACAGTACCGTAAGCATCCATCTCCTGAAACTCATGCCCTATATATTTCTGCCCGTAATCATGCCAAATCTTTACTTCAACTTACTCAAAACTCTTTCATTCATAGAAAATGTCAAAATCTTTCTGAATCAAATTCCTCTCGTGACTTCTGGCATCTAGCTAATAACATCTCTAACAATTTTTCTTCTTCATCTTTCCCTCCTATGGTTCACCCAGATGGCTCCACAGCTGTCTCATCTACTTCTAAAGCTGAACTCTTCGCTCAAACCTTTGCTAAAAATTCCACTCTGATTGATGAAGGGCTTGTTCCTCCTTCTCCTCCACCCTCTGACTATATTATGCCTGTCATTAAGATCCTTCGGAATGATGTTTTCTTTGCCCTTTCTGGCCTAGATCCTCGGAAGGCTTACGGTCCTGATGGAGTCCCTCCTATTGTTCTCAAAAACAGTGCTTCTGTGCTTGCACCTTGCCTGGTCAAACTTTTCCGTCTTGTCTATCTACTTCCACCTTTCCTTCTTGCTGGAAGTTTGCTCACATCCAACCTGTTCCTAAGTAGGGTGACCGTTCTAATCCTTCAAACTACCGTCCTATAGCTATGACTTCCTGCCTTTCTAAAGTTTTTGAATCTATACTTAATAAGAAGATTCTTAAGCATCTATCTGCTCACAATCTTCTATCTGATCATCAGTACGGTTTCCGTAAGGGCGATCTACTGGCGATCTTCTAGCTTTCCTAACTGAATCTTGGTCATCCTTCTTTAGGGGTTTCGGTGAAACTTTTGCTGTTGCCCTTGACATATCAAAAGCTTTTGATAGAGTCTGGCACAAAATCTTTAATTTCCAAACTACCCTCATTCAGTTTCTATCCTTCTCTCTGTACCTTCATCTTAAGTTTCCTTTCAAACCCTTCTATTGCAGCTACTGTAGACGGACATTGTTCTTCTCCTAAATCTATCAATAGTGGTGTTTCCCCAGGGTTCTGTCCTATCACCCACTCTCTTTCTATTATTCATTAATGATCTTCTAAGTCTGACTCAAACCCTATCCAATGATTCTACCCTGCATTTTCAACGTCGTTTATTAGACGTCCAACTCAACAGGAACTAAGTGATTCACGGAGAGATGCCACCGAGCGGGCCCAACTTCTGATCTTTCTATAATTTCTGATTGGGGAAAAGCAAACCTTGTTATGTTCAATGCCTCAAAAACCCAATTTCTTCACCTATCTACTCGACAAAACCTACCAGATAATTATCCCCTCTTCTTCAATGACACTCAACTGTCTCCTTCTACAATGAACATTCTAGGACTATCCTTTACTAAAAATCTGAACTGGAAATCTCACATCTCATCTCTTGCTAAAACAGCTTCTAAGAAGTTAGGTGTCCTGTGGCGTCTGCGTCCAATTTTTTCTCCCTCCCAATTGCTTGTTCTCTATAGGGGCCTTATCCGCCCATGTATGGAGTATGTCTCACATGTTTGGGAAGGATCCACTCATACAGCACTCCTAAACAGGGTTGAGTCAAAAGCTTTTTGTCTCATCAACTCCTCTCCTCTGATTGACTGTCTTCAATCTTTAAATCACCGCCGCAATGTTGCTTCTCTTTTTCTCTTCTACCGTTATTTTCATGCTCACTGCTCTTCTGAACTTGCTAACTGCATGCCTCCCCTCCTCCCGCGGCCTCGCTGCACAAGACTTTCTACTCATTCTCATCCCTATTCTGTCCATCTTCCTAATGCAACAGTTAATCAGTATCTTTACTCTTTCATCCCTTTCACTGGTAAACTCTGGAACTTGCTTCCTGTTTCTATTTTTCCACTTTCCTATGACTTAAATCTTTTCAAAAGAGGAGTAACAAGACACCTCCGAAACTGAATTGGTTCACCCCTCTTTTTTATTTTATTCTCTTACTGTCTTCTTTATAGGGACTGGCAACTAAGCGGGCTTTGTGTTACCCATTTTTGTTGTGCCCTTGGCCAGTTCTTTGTAATGTAAAAAAAAAAAAAAAAAAGTAAATAGATAAATAAATTTACCAAGTTATTAAGGTAACACTGTAAGGTAACCATCACTACCTTTTTGTTATGGTTGAAGGGCACCGATGTCAAGATCGAAGATATTCGCCATGGTTTACACCTGTGAATCTATCACAGTCACCAGGGTTGATTAGTCTTCCTCAGGAAGGTACAGGTCAAGGCATGATGGTATGGTGTGATTCGGCCTTGAGGCAGATGAAGTTGTGGAGCCGTGATGGGTCTTGGTCTTGGTGTAATGCGTGGAAGGCTTCTGTCTTGTCTACAGGTACCGTTGCAGCCTTTTTACTAGCACTCTTTCCTGTTACAGTTTACAATTTCCCTATCCATAGAGATACAGGGGTGAGGATTGAGGGATCGAGGTGGTATAAAGGCCTACCCTGTCTCCCATCCATTTACAGTGGAGAGCGGCAGCGGGACTGCGGGAGGGGGTGATGTTTACATCTGACGGCCATCTTGGCAGCAGAAACAGCCACCTTGTTGCCCCACCTCTGGTTTTCTCTTAAACTCCAACTTTATTTGATATTACGCATTACTGTTGATATTATTAGTAACACAGTTACAAATTTGTGTTGAGTGGTCTACTGCTCAACACACGATCACTCCAGACCCCTTTAGTAATACACCACTGCCATTCTGCCTTCTCTGCCCGACCTCTCATTAGTAATATGGCCGCATTAGACGCAGGGTGAATTTTGCATTCCCTTTCTTGGAAAAAAACTGCGTCCTATGCGCCGGCAAATACGGTATATGTATTTATGTATATGCTGTTCGTATCTGCCAATTTTTGTAAGAAGAACATTCGTATGTCGGAGAATTACTATTCAATAGGAGCGACCTATTATACAATTGGTATTAGAATATAAATGACCACCACCACACAATGCTTCAATCAACCGTCTGACTGTAAACACTTGCATCAGCTGATCTGCATGCCAGTTGCGCAATGAACACCACACGGCTAGTTATGGAACTATGGGTGTGTTACACTTGGTAAACACTTTTTCACTGAGTCACCTAACTTCTTCTTGTGACCTTTGTCGCTTAGTATCTCTTCATAGGTCCTCTTCATACTTTGTCTCCTTAGTTAACAAGCTTGTCAACTCCTCTCTTCGTTATTTCACCTGGGATACTATAACGTTTTTATTAGTTTTCGGACCTTAAACTAACATCCTAATTCATTGTCTCCTTTGTGTTCTTTTCTCCCACCACTGCGTTAAGAACACTTTTGTGAAGTTTACAATACTTTGTTTCCTTTCTGTCCCAATACAGCCCTAACACTGTACACAGGGACCCGTCTTCCTGCTCTAGCCACGTGTCTCACACCTTTTTGCCTAGGACTGTTACTATTGAAGCTATTAACCTTTCCCTCAGGCTCCTATAGTTGTTGCATTTGGCATTCCACTTTTACATGCTCTACGGTTTCTTTTTCTCTTACCCTGCAGCTACAATTCTGGTTCACCAGTTCCTTGTTCCTTCCATTGACCTCCAAAATGCCTGTTCTTGCTTTATAAAGTAACTTACCCCCCCAGTCTTCTCAGTCTTCTACATGCCAGGTCACCCCGTATGGTTTCTGTTTCCTCCTGTACCACCGCAACATTGATTTCGTAGCCATTCCCTCCTGCCATTTAACTACCCAATTCTTCTCAAATTTATTTTTGATATCTCTTATCTACATCTCGTTCCATTCCTCTCCTACAGTTTCTCCCCTTTTCCATCTCTAGTTCCTTCTTCCAGGTGGAACTTTTTCTATTTTCCTGGGATATTTTCTTTGCCCATCTATTTTCACTAAGTCTCTCAATTTTTCTGTGAAACATAAGTTTTCCTTAATTGTTCTTTCCCTGAAGGTGCTCCATCCCATATCTTCCCTTATATCCTCTACAGCAGTGTTCTTACAAGTTCCTAGTTCCATCTGCCTACTGTGTTCTCAGCCTTTTCCAAGTTCATAATGTCTCCTTCCTTGTACTGAGTCACTTCTAACCCATACAGACAATAGGGTACAGCCACACCCTTCCATAAACTACTGCCTACCTCATATTTATTAATGACTCTGCTACCACCGTTTATAATCATACCTGACATCCTCCTAGCCTTTCCTTCTTTAACTTTCCTCTGCTTTTCACCACCAATCCCTTCCTTCTTCACTTCCATTCCTAGATAAACATTCTTATCCACTATTTCTAGGACATTATTCTCAAGCACCCACTTATTCCTACCTGCACTGTTAAACTCCATAACTTTACATTTCTTTTCACAAAACTTCAGGTCTCATTCCCTTCCATACGTGTTTGTTATGCGTAAAATCTCCTCCATTTCATCCTTACTTTCTGCCATCTGCACTACATCATCCGCATAGGCCAGACATCCTAACTTCTCTCTTCCTATTGCTATTCCTTTACCTGACTTCCTAATTCTCACTATCAGTTCCTCTCTATAGATGTTGAATAATGTTGGGGACATGACACATCCTTGTCTAACTCCTATAATATTTTCCATCCACCCGGTTGTAATGTCACCTAGAATAAATTTCAATCTGTTCCCTTCATACAAGCTGTTTATTACTTCCTTCACCTTTGTATATACTTCAATGTGCCTCAGAAAACATTATAAATTTTTCTCTATTTACTGTGTCGTTCGCCTTTTCAATATCTATAAATGATAAGTAAAGCTCTCCTCTGCTGCCTATTTCTTTCAATAAATTTTCAATATTTTTAAAGTGTAAATATATTTTCCATTCCCACCTCTGCCTTTCCTGAACTCACTTTGCTCATCTCTCTCAGCTCTCTCATCTTTCTCATCTTGTTTTCCTCAATCTACAATTTCAACTTCTCATTAATAATCTCTCCCAAAACTTTGGGTAATACGTCATGACGGCTATGGGTTTATAATGTCCTCCCTATCTTTTCCTCCTCATATGTGTATTAGGTTTACTCTGCTCTTTTTCCAGTCCTGTGATACGCTGCCCTGCTCCAGCACTGTGTCACAGATGTTATATATTGCCTGTCTTTCCATTTCCCCTACATATTTAACAAACACCCCAATGACTCTATCTGTCCCTGCAGCTTTGCCGTTTTTCAAAGCTTTCAGTATCTTTTCTACTTCTCCTATCTCAATTAATATATCCTCCATTTCTCTCTTATCACTGTAGATCTAATGTTCTCCATTCCTCTACTACGTACAATGTCCTTTCTAATTAGTTTACTATAGTACCCTTCTATTATTGATTTTATTTCATCCTCCATTTTATATATACCGTATTTGCCGGCGCATAAGACGCAGTTTTTTCCCTTAAAAAGGAATGCAAAGTTCACCCTGCGTCTAATGCGGCCATATTAGCGCATGAGAGGTCGGGCAGAGAATGCAGAACAGCCGGTGGTGTATTACTAAAGGGGTCTGGAGTTATCTGTGTTGAGCAGTAGTACACTGAGCACAAATTTGTAACTGTGTTATCAACAGTAATGGATAATACTAAGAAAAGGTTGGAGTTTAAGAGAAAACAAAGAGCTGGGGCAACAAGATAGCGATTGCTGCTGCCAAGACGGCCGTGTCAGATGTAAACATCATCCACCTCCCGCTGCTGCTCTCCATTGTAAAACGTCTGATATCTCAGGTCTGCCGCTTCAACTGGGATACTTCACTCGGCGACGCCCTCCGTGCACCCACCATGGGTCATTACCGCTCAGACTCCTCCACGCACCCATGGAAAAGACAAACATCCTGCATCTTAGATGTCGCCCTAACCCACATTCAACTCGGGCCATACAAGTTGACACAACAGTTGGAAGGAGATGATAGAAGGGAGGCAGAAAATGGTGATGGAATTTTCGCTGGGACTGAGTATTGTTGATAAATGGAATAGTGAAACAAAGAGCGTGTTAAAGTTTCATTTGAAGGAATGCGAGCGGTGAGAGGGAGGTGTAGTATCTTAGGGAGTCGGTATATGCACACAAGGATGGAGAAAGGGCGTCGTGGCTTTGTAGTTTATTTGACAGCGAGTCATTGTACAAAGTGGGGACAAGAGGTGCGCAGCGTGTGTGTCTCTATGTGTCCTGTGGCTGACTGAATGACCTGGCTGGTGTTGCAGTTGTGTTGGCGAGGACAAGACAGGTCAGCGTCAGGTCACCCTCTAATCCTGATCCCAGACAGGGGGGTGGCCTAAGCTGATGCAGGTGTGTATGTGCCTGTGTGTGTTAGCGCCGCTACAGTGGTAAGCAAGGTGGGATAGGAGACAGCATAGGCCTTTGTACCCCTCGACCCCTCAATTCTCACCCCTGTTCCTCTACGGATAAGGAAACTGTATGAAAGTGCTACTAAAAAGGCTGCAATGGGACGGGAGACGGGACAAAAGTCTTCCACACGGTACACCAAGACCAAGACCCATCACGGCACCACACCGTCCGCCTCAAGGCCGAATCACACCATACCATCACGGCGACACGGCACCGTCTCATCACATCCGTTAGAATTTCTTACATTCAAACAAATATACGTGTTACACTAAATGGTGCGCCGCCGTCACGGCTCCAATACACCACCGTCCTGTCACGGCTCCAGCACATCACCGTCCTGTCACGTAACGGTTTCTGGGGAAGAATATTTTAATGTAATGAGACTGTGCCGTGCTGATAATTGTCGTTTTCTCAAGGCCTTATGTACCCAAAACAGTGTCTTTTAGAGTTCAACTCCTCTTCTTCATCCAACAGAAGTGCTATTAATGCAAATTTCTTCAACCATAGCCTGTGAGGCACCATGTCTGCTTAGAGGGTGAGCAGGAACTGACGAAAATGAATGAACCGTGACGAATAGTCTGAATACAAGGCACGGCTGACGGAACGCTGCCGTAATTTTAGAGTGTGAATCTGCCTTCACCTGTACCTTCCTGAGGAAGACTAATCAACCCTCGCGACTGTGATAGATTCATAGGTGTAAACCAGGGCAAATATCGTCGATCCTGACAATGGTGCCCTTCAACAATTACAACAATAACAACGAGGTAGAGATGGTTACCTTACAGTGTTACCTAAATATCTTCGTAAATTTTTGTTATTGGGCAACCACCGATTTCAAGGCCGAAACTTAGTCCTCCTGAATAGTTTTGATATGTTTTGAATTAATCTGGCTCTCGTTTTTGTTGGAAATCAATGTTTGTTTACATGTTGTGTGTGGGGGGGGGGGGGGAGGCTGTGCCCGCCCCGCCCCGCAAACATTGCTATGCTTCACACTGTCATAGTATTGGTAATTTTCGTTTATATCTATATCATCTTTTTAAACAAACCCACCTCTAAACTAACCTAATCTGATTTAACCTAACTTAACTTTCTGGCTGAAATAACGGTAGCTTTTTGTAGTGCATGTAACGCCATTATTATTCAATTGCGCCATGTGAAATGGGGTTCAAAATACTCATAATGAAGAAAGCTACACGATGATGTAGTTAGAGTCCTAGGACTTTTGAAAGCCCACTACCAAAATAATACCAATATCTATATTGCAAATATTCCACAAAGTCTAAACACATAGCAGAAAAGCAACTAAGGCATACCTACAACATTAAATCTAAGCTATATGTCATAGGAAGCAAAATATTAGAATATTAATTCGTGGGGGCATCCTGCAATATATTATGACCGATTTTGGTTACCCTGTCATTCCCTTAACATTTTAACTAGTATAATTTTTCATTCGCATTCACTGCACAGTGAATATTGTATTTAGGTACATGCTCATAATCATTTGCTTTCCCCTACAAATCCTTTTTTTTTTTTTTTACTTATGATAAATTTACGATTTCTTTTTTCCCTCAAAAACACCAATTTTTTTTTGCTCAAGACCTCCTTGTAAAATAGAGGTGCGTCTTATGCGGAGGTGCGTCTTATGCGCCGGCAAATACGGTATATATATATATACATATATATACAAATAAATATATATATATATTATATATATATATATATATATATATTATATATATATATATATATATATATATATATATATATATATATATATATATTATATATATATATACATATACAGCCAAATTCCCAACATCCGACCTCCAAACATCCGACTTGTCCAAACAACCGACTTTTTTCTTCTATGTCCCAAGTCGGATAAATTATTAAACAATTCCAGACAACCGACCCTCGGTCGGACTAGTAGGAGGGCTGATACTGTTGTGGGCGTGCTGTGGTGGGCGGGGCAGCTGCTGTAAAGGGCGGGACAGCTGTTCAAAACACATGTAAGACGCGGGTGTGGGCCTGCAATGTTTATGTTGGGTACTCGTGACGTCATATGTGGTTTTTTTTTTCTTTTTCACAACGGGTTCACTATAAAAAAAATAATATCAATAATTTTTGTTTTTTTGACGTTATAGGAAAGCAAGGATTTATTTTTCTTACATATTTTCTATTTTTCTAACCATTTCACAAATTTATTATAGTATTTCTATTATAATTTCCATGTTGTGTGTGTGTGTGTGTGTGGTAGTAGTAATTATTGTTGTCGTAGTAGTAGTAGTAGTAGTAGTAGTGATGGTTAAAGTGTGTGTAGTGTGTTACTACCTTCCCACTTAGAAGAAGAAAAAATTATATTTATTAAATTATGACATCCGAACATCCGACTATTCCAATCATCCGACCTACCTTCGGTCCCCCCAAGGTCGGATAATTAATACTTAGCTGTATATATATTATATATAATATATATATATATATATATATATATATTATATATATATATATATAAATATCAATATACAAATATATATATATATATTATATATATAATATATATATATATATATATATATAGAAGAAAATAAATATATAGATATAATTATAATATATATATATATAAGATAATATATAATAAATAACAAATATAAAAATAAATATAAAATATAAATATATATATAATAAATATATAAAATAAAAATATAATTAATATATATATTTTATATATATATTAGAATATAAAATAAATAATATAAATAAAAACAAATATACAATAATATAATAATATATAAATATAATATATATATATATATATATATATATAATTTTATATATATATATATAAAATATATATATATAATATATAACACTTAAGAAAACAAGAAATAACAATTTTTAAATTTTACACATATCATCATAAGAACTTACAATCTCGCATCCCTCTATTTTTAACGGTCCCACTAAATCCCTAGCTTTGTCTTATACATCTGAAAAAATCCCTTAGGTCGGTGTTTGCCTGGCCAGCGACCTTAACCCCTTCCGCACCGCGCGCGCTCCCCGCTCATTAGGCGGCTATAACGCTCTCGCCCGCTCTCTCCCCCGCAGAGTATCCACCACACTAAACCTTGCCAAATACACACAAAAACCTCAATTTTTCCGGAAATAGGGGGGAGCACTGGTCCGGGAACGCAAAAGTCCGGGAATCGCAAGAAAAAAAGAAAAAAAAAGGTCCGATGCCATTACCCACCCCCGGACGTTTATCCTACTCTAGTATTTAATGTCCGGCAACCGCCAATATCAACTACCCCGCCGCGGACTTTTACGTCGCTGAGCATGCAGCCACCTGGCGGGAGGCAGCAGAAAGTGTTCAATAGTCTCAAGAGACGTTCCTGCACCAGGGCAGTGGGGGTCAGGGGACTAACGGAGGCTGGCAGGTGAACTGTGAGTGTCGTGTGCCCAAATGTAAACAATACGACCGCTGAGCATGCTGCCACTTGGTGGGAGGCAGCAGAAAGTGTTCAATAGTCTCAAAAATGTTCTTGCACCAGGGGCAGTGGGAGTCAGGTGACTGACGGAGGCTGTGCAGGTGAACCGTGAATGTTATGTGCCCAAATGTAAACAATACGACCGCTGAGCATGCTGCCACCTGGCGGGAGGCGTGGACACTGACCAGGGGTGACAGGAGACGCTCGGACCGCCGGACAACTTGGTCAATTTACGAACAGGACAGACAAAAAAAAAAAAAAAAAAAAAAAAAAAAAAAAAAAAAAAAAAAAAAAAAATCCCCGGACCTCGGATTTTGTCCGGCAAATCCGATATCTGGAAATCGAGGTTTGTGTGTACCTATAAATTGGTTATAGTAGAGTAGTTAGGTACAACAGGATAGTAGTATTAGAAGTAGTAGTAGTAGTCGTAGTTTCAATGTTCCCTACTAGATACACATAAATAATAATAATGATGATAATAATAATAATAGGCACAATAATAATAAAAATAATATAATAATAATAATAGTAGAATAGTTAGGAAAACAGTATAGAGTAGCAGTAGTATAGTATAGTAGTTGTAGTAGTAGTAGTAGTAGTTTGTAGTAGTAAAGTTATGAAAATTCCGTACTCACCATAATATGTTTTTTTTTTTTTTATGCTTGAGTGATGAATATGAAGGAGTTTATTGCTGGGATAGTTTCTTGCGTGAAGACGCCCCACTTGTACCTGCTTTGGTATATCCCGGTGCCAGGAAGTGAAGTGCTCAAGGGAACACAGACCTGGTTCCCCAGGACACCCAAGGCAGTAGTATACAGTGTCCTTCCGTTTACCGGACTCTTTATAACACACTCGGCACATCTTTCTGTTTCCTTGGTTGATGGCGAACCCAGGCATGGACCAGCTCCTCTTTTACCATTTTTTTGGTTGGTCTTTGTAATTTTCTTTCTTTTTCTTCATCATGTAGAGCTCTGGCACCATCGCTGTGCTTACACCACAGTTCTTCACTGACCGAGATGATGTACTTCAAAAAATCACCCATATATGTACTTTGTCTGATTACGGTACACCAGAAAAGAGTTCAAAAGGATACGGAAAGTGAAATGTATTCCAAGTTTCTTGAACCAGGCCAGAATTTTTTTTTCATACGCATACGGTTTGAGAAGCTGGTCTGCCAGTGTCCACACTCCCCATGAGACTGTTGTAGCGATCAATGTGTAGAGGCTTGTTGAAGAACACTGTTCTATCCCAAAGAATGTCTTACTTTTCTCCACAAGTCCTGCATTATAACATAGTAGTAAGCACTGTCACCTCTTTCGTATCTTGATATTTGACGAGCAGACTGTTGCCTTTACTAGCAAATGCTGATTTGTGCTTGTCTAGTTTCTCATCCATCAGTTTCTTGGGGGGTCCTCATCCGCTTCGTATAACACCTGTCATCACCGTATCTCTTGTCTGTAGATAGTCACTGAGCCTCACACTCGTGTACCAATTATAATTATCAGTCACGACGTGTCGTCCCGAGTCAAAGAGATCCTTCATAAGGTGTGCCACAATGACCTCTGATATGGATAGGTGAGAAGCAGCTGAGTCGTCCAAGTTGAAATTGCTTTTCTTCCCATAGTACACCTCAAAATTCCAGGAGTATCCTATCCACTCCAAGTGTCGTGAGAGGGGCAAAGAATGGAGACCTTGATGCCAAACCTCGATCTTTTGGTTCTAATGAATTGTTTGAACCCAAGTCGTCCTTTCCGCAATAGGAGGGCCTCATCAATAGCAATATCCCTCCCAGGCACACTCACATTTCTGCTGCGGTCACGTAGTAGTCCCAGGTAAGGCTCAATCCTGGGTCTTGGGGTGCTTCTTCTCCACGGCGCCAGGTGAGGAAAAGCGGAGGAATTTCAGCAAGCTGAGAAATCTGCCTCTACCCATCACATCCTTGCAAAATATACTTGGGCCTCCAACCTGCACAGTATGTGACCATACATATACATTCTCGTTAATTTCATAACTCCCATCACCATCAACAAGTTAATGAACACTTGCATTTCATCCCCTTTGACAGGCCGCCAAATTAATCCTTTAATTTTTTTTTTGGGAAAAAAATTTTCACCCCTTTGCATCCACAAACTTTTCTTCCCTTCCCTTAAAAACGGTTCGGGGGGAAAAAAGGGGCCGGGTGCAAAATTCCCCCGGTGACAATAAACCCTGGGGGGACAGGGGGGTTCTAAATTAAAAAACCCAGGGGTAACACCCTTTTTCCCCTTTTCTTTCAATTCTTGATATTTTTTTTTTTTTTAAGCCCCCGGGGGATTTGCCTGGCAAATGGAAAAACAAATATAACTAATTTGTTAAACCCGGGAACCCCAAAACAGTAATTTCCTTCTTCAACGCCCCTTAAAAAAACCCAAAAAAAAATTTAGGTTCTGTTTCGGGGGGTTAAAGGGGGCCAAAAACTTTAAAACACTCCAAGAAACCAAAACTTTGAGTTTTTAAAATTAAACAGTTTGGGGTCAGACTTTTTTCTTATCACCAATTTGGAGTACGGCAAAGGGTTTTCCAAAATTGCCGGAACTTTTACTTCCCCCCAATCCGTTATACTGTTCCTTGGGGGGGTTCCCTTTTCAGCGTGAACCCTCTTGAATGTTTTAAGTGATAAAAAGGGGAGGGGGGTTTCCATTAATTTAAAACCCTTTTCCCCCCTTTTCAAACGGTAGAATTTTTTTTTTTAACACTTGCTTTGAAAATGGATACAAATATTTAAAAGTTTCCCCACAGCTGTTTTAAAACCAACTTATCCAAAAAAAAAATCTGCGGGGGAAATGGCAAAATGGATTTTATAGGTACCTTTAAACTTTTTAAAAAAATGGGTATTTTTTGGGGGCGGAAAACCGGTTAGGTTTCCCCTATTTCCAAAGGGAAAATGAGGGTATCCCCGCTTTTACGGGCCCCCCAACTTTTCCGAATTTTTTAAAAATCAAAGGCGGGGGTTTTCAGTACTGGGGTTTAAAGGTTTTTTTTTCCAAGTGATCCGATATAAACAGGGGATAAATTGGGGGGGGAGTGCAGATTTAACCATTTTTCCCCCAAGCTTTTTTCCAACACTATTGGGGATTAAACATTTTTTCAAAGGTGATCAGCATATTATAATTTTGGGTATTTTTTTGGGGGGCAACATTTGGTTTTCAAAATTAAATTTTTTCAAAAAATTTTATTAAGAAATTAGTAGACTAATCAAAATTTTTGAAGAAGGAACTGTAAGAAGTTTTATCCTGCTTTCGAAATTTGATAAGTTTCATTCCGAATTTGAAAATTTATTCCCCAAAAAGGAATTTTAATGAATTTTCCTTTTTTTTAAAATAAATTTTTGTATTTTTTGTGACAATTTTTCTTTTTTTAAAATTTAATTATTCCCCCCAAAAATTCTTTTAAAAAAAATAGCTTACTTTTGCAGGTTAAAAATGTAAAAAGGGAACTGCCTTTTGGGAAAAATAAATTTTGAAAAATTTTTGGTTTATGTATTCGGGGAAAGGGATATTGGAAACCCGCTTAAACCCCAAAAAAAGTTTTTTTTTAAATACTATAAAAATGTTTTCAATTTTTTTTCCCCCCTCTTATGGCGGGGTCTGAATCGGGGAAAACCCAGAAATCCCCTCTTTTGGAAAAGGGGGACAGGAGCAAAAATTTGGAATTTTAAAATCTTTTTGAAATAGTAAAATTAGATCTAATATTTGGACCAGGCTATAAAAAAGAATTTCTTTTCTTTTGGGAAAACGGGGAAAATAAGAAAAATGGACACTTTTTTTCTTTGTGTATTGAAAAATTTTGGGGTTTTCCTTGTCAAGGATGGATATAACTAAACCCAAATTTATATGAATGTCAATTCATAGCCTCATATAAAATGAGATACTCTATGCCTTTCAGAATTTAGCAAGTTCATGATTTTCCTTTTTTATGATAGATATAAAAAAACTCCTTTTTTTTACCCGGAATTTGTTGCTTCTGTTTATTTCCTTTGTCTTTTTTTCTTTCATAAATCTTATCCCGTTTTCAAAAAGGGGATAAACCAGAAATATGTACATGTTTTTTTGTCCCTACATTCATCCTTACATTTTTTTGGGTCCCCTTATTTTTCATATCCTCTCTCTTTTAAATATGGGTTCATTCTACACCTTTCCCTTTAAAAATACCCAATATACTATATTAGTGGTTAAAAGGCACTTTTGTATAGACGTTTCTCTATTTTCAAGACTAATTTTATAATCTAGTTTTTTATTAATTTTTTTTTTTAACATCAGCATAGTCTTTTATTTTTCTTTAGCATAGAGCTATTTAAATTTTACTCCACACATTGGACGCGAACATGTAGGACTTTCATTTCTCCGGGAAAACAATTGGGTTTTTTTATGGATTTGTGGAAAAAAGGAAGCAAGACAAAACCCAAACTATTCCAGTCTTTTAAAAAGTTCATACGTACCTTCGTTTTTAAGGGACCCATTTAACGGACTTCGGATTTCATGGACTTCATCTGCTACCGGACAACCGAACTAAACCATTCAAAAAGTCCTTGCTAAAAAAAAAAAAAATTAAAATAAAAATATTTTTCGGCCTGTGACCTGAAAGGCAGGGGTAGGGGAAATCCAGGGCTGGGGAGATGGGTTTTTCTGGGGGGTACTTTGGCTCTAAGGTCCCCCTTGGGGGCGCGACGGGATTTTTATGGGCCCTGTGATTGAGCTTCATCTGCCCCCCTGTTTCCTCCGTCACTCACCGTTAAAGGAGAGTTAGTGGGCAGCATGGGGGGTTTTTTCTTGGGAAACTCAACTCAGGTACTATAGACAAAAAAAAAATAAAAAAAAAAAAAAGTAGAATACCAAGCCTGCTTTTTCAAACAATGGATCTTCAATTCCCATTTGGTCCGTTAAACGGGGTTCGAGGTATATTTTAAGTTCATTAAAATTTTAAAATATCTCTGAACCCGTAGAGTTTACACGTAAACATATTGTTATGCAGTTTTTTGGGCCGATTTGAAGACGGTGGGATATTTTTTTTTCATGAATATTTAAAATAAATATTTTTTTTTAAGCAAACTATAATTTTTGATCTCCCTCCCAAAATGCCGTATGTAAACTTGCTTTATACCCCCCTAAACCAATAATTCCTCTGCTTTTTGGAGGATTTTTTCAGCTGTTGCCGTGAAATTTGGGTTTTTGTAAAATTTTTTTTTTTGGGACCTTTTTTTTTTTTTTTTTCAATTTTCTTTTTTTTTTTGTATGCTAAAAAAATACTTGCAATTGCCTACTGCATTCTGTTTGGTATGCTGCAACAGATTGGAAATAAGTCAACCCAAATTTAAAAGGATTAAAAAACTATTCTGACAAATTTCGGGAAAAAAGATTAAAAATAAAGATTATTTGTCTACTGATCTACTCTTCCCAATTTAAAATGATTTTCCAGCTTCTGTTTGTATGTAGACTATTAAACAACCATTTCGGGGTTTTTGTCACCTTTTCACCCCTTTTTAAAAAAGGTATTGGGCCCCCAAAAATGGTACGAGATTCATAAGGTGACACCCCTTTTTTCGCCAATTTGCTCCTCATTATTTTCCCCCCCGTAGGGTCTTCTCCCCCCCGGGGACTTCTTTTCCCCCTTTTCCCTTTCCTCTTCTTCTGGGGGTGTTTGAGGCTTATTTTTTGTTTTCAGCCCCCTTTTCCTTCGAAAGGAACGGTGAAGGGGGCAGTTCAGAAGATAGTGATTTTAACGTTCCCGCTGAGGCACGGCAGATTCCGCCGACACGCCATCTATCTTGCTACGCCCTCGGGCGGAGGGGAAATAGAGGGCTTTTTCCTTAAAACCCCCGAGCCCTGTCCACCCAGCATTGAATGGGTACGGGGTTTGCATGGGGTTTGTACCCGCCCCCCGGGGAGGGCCCTCGGCCAGCACTAGGGGAGGGAGAGGGGGAAAGAGGAGGGGGGAAAGGGGACCTAACCTTCTTCTTTTGTGACCTTTCTGCTTAGGATTCTTCTTCTTCTTTTTTGTGACCTTTTCTGCTTATTATCCGCTTTGTAGGTCGTCTGTCAGCCGGGTCAAACTTGCCGGGAACTTTTCCTTCTTACCCACTCTGTAGTTTTTCTTTCCCTGCCACCTGTGGGGAGAAAAGGGGGACAACGGGGCAGTTGTAACAGCATAACCCCTCCTATCAAACCCTCCTATACTCTTCTACACCCCCCACCAATCTTTTTTTCCCCAAAGCCTGCTTTAAAAAATCTTATTTATTTCTACTATTTTCCTTCTCTCTTCTTACTCCCATTCAGCCCTAGAAACAGTAAGGTTCCTATTACAGAAACTTAGGTCTCGTCTGTCAAGCTGAGCTAGAGCTTGTACCTTCTTGCCCCTCTTAGTTTTCTTTCCCTGCCATTTTGGGGAGACAGGGGCACAACAGGGCATTTAACAGGCAAAAGTCCTTCCTATCATCACATCCTATTTTTTGGGGAGGCGGTAGCGAGTGGTTAGCGCTCCCTGGCATTCTCGGTGACCCGGCTCATCCCCGAACAACCCGAAACCTTTCTGCACCGTCATTGGCCTTAGAACCCCCACATGCCACATAGCTCATCAACTCTACCTCGATGTGAGTGCACGGGGGACACGGGGGGCGGCATGAGCCTCTAATTCAAGGCATCACTATAAAAAACCTGCCTGCCCCACCACGGGCGAAAACCAAACCACAGACCCCTCAGTGAACCTTCAGACCCACCATCCCGACCCGGGGTCACCACTCCCTACGGGCCCGAAAATGTAAAAAAAAAAAAAAAAAAAAAAAAAAAATCTTAAACATTCCCTCGCAATTTTTTTCCCAAGACTGCGTTAAAAACCTAGTTTTTTCTACTTTTTTCCTTCTCTCTTCATTCTCTCATCATCCTAGCACAGTAAGGATACCTCAAAATTCCCTTTTTATCCCATTCACCCCACGTTAGGAAATGTGTCCCTACGTCTTTTGGGGGAAGCGGTAGCAAGGGGTTTAGTGCCCTTCGAGTGGAGTTTTTGGTGACACGGTTTGACCCTTTGTAGGGCTGAAAATTCACTTAAAATCTTTCTCTGCACCATGAGTGGCCTAAAACACCCACAGCTGCCCATTAACTCTACCTTCGTTGCGAGTGCATCGGAAGACACAGGGGGGCGGCAGGGCCTCCAATCACGGGCGTCACTATAACAATCCTCCCCTGCGTCCCACGGGCAGGGCCAACCATCACAGCCTCGAGGAACCTCTAGGGCCTACCCCCCCCCCGGGAAAGTCACTGCCTAACGGGTATGGGACAAAGGGGGAAAAAAAGAAAAGTTAGAAACTCGGTGAGATAATGCGCTAAAGTCAGGATGGTAAGTATTTAGGACTCAGCGCGAAACTCGAGGATCGTGAAACTCGGATAGTGTGAAACTCGGGAGGGTACTGTATACTGTTTACTGTAAGTTTTAAAAGTAAATTTTTTGGGTTTTTAAAGGGGGTTGACTAAGTTTAGGGGTATGACTGAACACTTTGGCGGATTTATAAAACATTTATAGACATTAAAGTAGACACGGCTTTCTTTTATTACCATTAGTTTCATTGATTTATATCAACTAAAAGACAAGATATCTAGGATAGAATGCATAGGGCCACTTTCCTGTTATGGTGCCATTACTGCAAATTGCTGTATTTGAGCGTCCAATCCAGGTCTACTGTTATCTATGTTCAAACCTAATGAAATCCCACTCTATCATATTATAAAACCATAAGACTGCATAAATGCTATATGTACAGTGTATGTATGGCAAAGAACCTATACACTGCTCCTGCCTTGAGACTTGATAAACATAACATGTCTGTGACTGTCTGACTCTGCCGACTATCAAGACCAAGATATCTTCCAATGGAATAGTCTACCTACAGTCGCCCAAAGGTTTTGTTTACAAATTCTCTCAAGCCAGGAGCAGTGCATAGGTCTTTATTTTACATACACTCTACATACGTATAATTATGTAAATGTAATATACAAAAGAATGTACATTCTGCAGTCAAGGTTTTTTAATGAGAAATTATGGGATTTTATAAGAACTTATATAATGGAACTCCTGTGGTGCCCCGAAGCTTCGAAACAAGGCGGCTCAATGAAGCACCACCACAAGGGGCACCACCTTCTTCACGGCCACATCACAGGAGCCACGTTGGTCGGGTATTAACGGGAGGACCGGGACAAAACGATAGATTCTTTGCGCCGCACTCACACCCACACAGATCCGGAGCTACGGGCCTCACCTTTGCCCTGGCCCCCCCCGCTACCTGTATGGGGTTTAAGGAGTACGGACCTCACCAGCCCTGGCACCCCTCTCTCCCCATGGGTACAGGGAGTAACCCACCACCCCCCGGCCGCCACCCCTTCTCCAGGGTTTTCGGGTGGGCCCCCCTGTGGAACCTTTTATTTTGGGTTCAGGGGCTGGACTAAGCCCTGGACCGGGGTTTTTATTTTTAAGGGGGGGACACCCAAAACCCCGCCCGGACCCCCCGTTTCCCGGGGGAACGGATTGCCGGCAAATTTCCCGAGGGTTCGGGATAGGTCCCAGGGCCCCCCCGACCCCGGGACTTTTAATTTTTTTTTTTAAATTTAAATTTTTTTTTTTTTTTTTTTTTTTTCCCCTTTCTTTTTAAATGTTTGGGGCCTTTTTTGTTTAAAACAAAGTTTCCCCGGCCTCGATTTCCGTATCCCCGGTTTGCGGCCCTCCGAGGTGGGGGGTTGTCAGGGGGCCGAAAAATTTTTTTAAATTTTAATTTATTTTTTTTTTTGCCCCCCCCCCCCTTGAAATCCCCTGTTTTGAAACTTTCCCTTGAGCTATCCTTTCCCCGGCTTGCCCTCCCGCCAGGGGCAGCATGCTCGCGGTTTGTATTGTTTACATTTTTTGGGGACAAACTCACGGGTTTACCTGCACAGCCCCATGTCCCCTGCCCCCCCTGCCCTGGTGCAGGAACTCTCTTTAGACTTTGAAACTTTCTGCTGCCTCCCGCCAGGGGCAGCATGCCAGCGGCGTATTGTTTACATTTGGGCCCCGAACCCCGTTCCCTGCACAGCCTCCTTTCCCTGACCCCCCTGCCCCTGGGGGGCAGGAACGTCTCTTGGACTTTGAAACTTTTGGGTGCGTCCCGCCAGGTCAGCATGCTCATTTCCAGGGGGGGGTTTGTTAATTTGGGCCCGGGCAAAATCAAAAAGCCCCCCCGTTTAGCCCCTGACCCCATCCCCCGTGAGGAATTCTGGACTTTTTTTGGTGCCCCCGCTTGCGGTCCGGACCAAAATCCCCGGGGATTTTATTTCCGGGAAAACAGGTTGGGGTGTGGGTTTTTTAAGTTACTTTTTTCTTTTTCTTTTTTTTTCCGTTTAAATAATTTGGTTGGACCCGGGTTGGGCCAGTGCCCCCTTTATGGGAAAAGAGGTTTTTGGGGACAATTATGGCGGGGGGGCGAGCCCCGGTTTGCAAAAATTAAAAGGGGTTTTTTTTTCCTTTTTAAACCCCCCCCACCCAAAAAACAGATTTTTCGGCCCCGCCCCAAACCCCCCCCCCTTTTTGGCCCCCCCCCCCCAAAAACCCCCTTTCCCCCGCCCCAACGACCAAACCCCCAAAAATTTTTAACAACGCCCGTTTTTTGGTTTCTGGGTTTTTTTTGCCCCTTTTTGCCTTTAACCAAAAGGGGTTTTTGCCAAAAAACCTTTTTTGTTTCCCAAAAAAAAGCCCCCAAAAAAACCCCCTTTAAACCCCTTCGGCCCCCGGGGGAAAACCCCCCTTTTTAAAACAGATTTTTTGGGCCGGCCCCCTTTTTTAAAGAAGGTTTTGGGGGGCCCTTTCTGTTAAAAAAGTGTAAAAAAACCGGGGGAAGGGGGGGCCAAAGGGGACCCCAAAAAAACCCCCCCATTCAAATCCCCTTTTTTTTTTTTTTTTTTTCCAAGGGCCCTTTTCCCCAAAAAACCATTCCCCAAAAAAATTTTTTTTTGGTGGAAATTTTAGGGGGCCGTCCTAATTTCCTGGGTGGGCCCCAAAAGGCAAAGGAAAAGCAACTTAAAATTTTCCCCCCCCAAAAATAAAACCCCGGTTTTTCCCAACCCCCAAAGTCATTTTTTTTTCCAAAACAGCAAAAAAATTTGCCCCTTTCCCTTCCCAAAATGTTTTTCTTCCAAAAAGTTTTGCCCCCCTTTGGGGGGGGGGTAAGAGTTTCCCCTTTTCTGTTTCCCCCTTTTTTTTTTGATTTGGGGGGTAAAGGGGCCCAATCCCCTTTTACATTGTCCCCCTGCGCCGACGAATGATACACAATTGTTAGACCGTAAACATTTTACCGCACTTGCACCTAAAACCCGCATTATCCAAGTAAATACTTTCTCCACCGATAGAAATTTTCCAAAAATGAACTCAGCCAAAAAGGGGAAATTCGCCTGCCCGCCCCCCGAGCTCCACCACCTTATATGGGGTCGTTTAAAGTCGGGGAAAACTACGGAGATCAACATGTCCATGCGCAGGTTACCTAGACTTAAACTTCAGGCACTCCGCCCCGCGCCAAATCTTGCAACGACTGGACGCCATCGAGGACCATGAATATAAGAGGCCTCGCTCGTTTGTTCCACTAGAGGGGTAACAGTCTCAATAAAGTGCGTCCCATCCACGTTTTTTTTACCTTTACAACGTTGAATTGTGGTGGTACCCCTCCACCTTTGGTGCCAGGGCCCCAAAAGTGCCCCCCACCATGCCCGTGGTCGGGAAAAACTAGTTCGGCTGGGGGAAATGAATGCTAGCTCCTCCCCAGTTTTTGACGCTCCCGTGCTTTGCTACGTTAAAAGACCAATGCACTGGCAAAATTTTTGTGGCACAGGCATCCTCAGATTCTCCTTTCCCACCCCGGGTACCCCAAATAACGCCACCCGGTTCGACCTTCTGGCGGCCCAAGGAAAAACCCCCTTGCGCTAATGGGATAAAAGGATCCAAGGTTTCGGTTTGCCCCGTAAGTTCCCATGGGTTTTTGTAGCTGAATGTTACCACCCCAAAAGGGGTAGACTTTTTACTTATTATGAGCTGCTTGTTTACCCTGGGAAACCCCGCTTCGACAGCAGTCATCACACCCACCATTGGGAATACCGTTGCCCGGTTGAGAGCCCATATCACCTTCATTCCAAAAAATCGGCTTTATAGACCTTTCAGAAATTTCCCACTGCTCAAAAACCTCTCCAACTGGCAACCCGATCAGACTCCAATGGATAGTACGTCCTGATGTTTCCATCATATGAGAAAGACAGGCCCCCAGTGTTTCGCTCGCACGGCGCTTTCATCCGACGGCCCTACGGCGAAGGCAGAGTTTAGGGTTGCTAAAGGTGGAAGTACAACCATGGAAAGTTTGGGCTACCTCTCCATATGGGCCTCAAGCCTTCTGGTAAAGGGGTGGCTTGTGTGTGGGGATTATGGGCACTGAAAAAGGTTACGTCCGGGACAGGGACCCCTTTCCACACATTCAGGTTTCCCTTGAAGTTCATGGACAAAGTATCTTTTCTAAAAGTCTATGGAGCTTTTCCCTCAGATCCCAGTACAACCGCAGACCTACCCAAAAACAGTATAACTATGCCTTTTGGACTGCGAATTTTAGGGAATGAAATTTTTGGGTTTCGGAATGCGGCACAAACCTTTCAACGCTATTGGCCTTTCTTGCGGACCTTGATTTGCCACTTGTTAAAAGTGTTTATATTCTAGTGGCATCCCGCATAGGGGGAAATCGCACCCTCTTCAGCACTTTTTGGGACGACTTCGAGACAAAACATCAAAATCCATCCAGCGAAGTGTGTTTTTGGGGTGGGAAACAGTTGATTTTTAGGACATCGGGGGGTAAAAAAGGATTACTCCATTGCCACAGAAAGTAATGCTATTCTCATTCCCCAACCAACTTTTTGCAAAAACTCGGAGTTTCTGGGGTTTGAATTACTACCCCGTTTCCTCCCCAAAACGCAAAAGTTATCCCCTTTCATACCTTCTGAAGGGGATTCCCCCGATCGACAGCCCCCCCTGAGTGGTCACAAAGGCTGCAGCTGCTTTCACTACCATAAAGGAGGGTAAGCACGGCTTCCTCGTCTTGCTTTTCCAACCCTGAAACACAGGTCTTTCTTATTTCCCATGGGCGTTACTGGGTCTCCAGTGCTTCAAAAAGTAGTGGGTGAAGTTTTGCCTATTGGTTTCTACTCCCAGGCCTCGATACTACCCAAATCAAGACTCAAAAAATAGGGAACTATTTGGGGTATACTGGCCGTGCGGGACTTCAAACACCTACTGAGGGTAGGCTTTTACATTCTCTGTGATCACAAGCTTTTCTTTCGCTATGGCAGTCCGTCCGATGATATACTCCCCGGGTTTCAGTGACAGCTCCCAATTTCAAGTTCAGACTGAAATCCCCCTGTTGGCGGAGTTAGAAAACCCCTTTTGGGTGACGCCCCTCGGCTCCATCTATAATATTTCTCAATACCCAGTGCCTTTGATTTTCAACAGACGCTATCGCTCAAGAACAGACGAAAAGTGGCGCGTTCAAAGAGATCCAGATCTTCAGTTGCTCCCTTTCAAAATGCCTGGGGCAACACTTCATTGTGGTGGACGTGTTTGTTGGTAGGCCCCGACCCATCCCAAGATCTCAAAAATGAATAGTGTTAATCACTTCCACAACTGAGCCCCCCGGAGTCAAGGTACCCGCGACCTTAACTCGGACAGTGGATGGCCCGTATTCGGGAGATACTCGTTCCTGGGTTTAACAGTGTCTCTCGGGCAGGCATAAAATTCATTGCCCCGTGAAGGGTCCGCTGCAACCCTTTTCTTTACCAAAATGCAGGTTCCAATTTTTCATGTGGATATTGTAGGACCTTGGTCTCCTCCGAGGGGACAGGGATATTTAACGTGTTCGACGTTTCACTAGATGGACACTGCGTGCCCAAGCCGGACATTCTCAAATCGCCCGGGGTTTAGCATTCCTCTCGGGATGAGTCTCTCATTTTTTGCCCCTACACGTCATCACAGACCGCGGGGCCCAGTTTGAATCTCATCTGTGGCAAGGTTATAGCGTTTTAGGGACTCCCCAAATCACACAAATGCTTATCTCCAAGGGTAAAGGAATGGGGTTTAACGTTTTCATCGCCATTCAAGGACGCCCTTTTAAAGGGTCAACCCATCCGTACCGCTGGGGGGGACTCTTTGCCATTGGTACTCTCGCCCTTTTGCACTACAACTAAGGAAAATCTCAAGCCATCCCGCAGAGCTTATGTTCGGCCCGACCCTCCCTACCTGGGGAGTTCTCCGCAGGGATTGACAAGGGATGACGGTATGGACCCAAACACGGTTTTTAGACTCTCCGTCAATCACTTCCAGGTTGTTTTTCCCTTTTCCCTCTCCCCCTACATCAAGACATGCTTTCCCACGCCCGTTATCTAGAGCGTGCCGAGTTGTATGGATACACACGACGCCCGACGCGTTTCCACCCTTTATCGCCGTATGACGGGCCCCTTTAAAGGGGCTATCAACATGATAAATACTTTATTGTAAGTCGGGGAAATGCCAGGATAATGTCTTGTGGATGCTAAACCCGGTAAATACAACAGATATACCCATCCCATTCCCCCTCAGCCACCAAAAACTCGTCCTTTGCTAAGCCTCCTGGCCCGGCTCATCGCCCTTCTCCCGCCCTTTTCTCCCCATAAACAGGTCCGGTCATATTTTTTAAACCCATTAAACCCCCTGATGATCACAATGACCACACTGCCAAGAGATGATGAAACCTTCCCCCGAAAAATCTGCGACCAAGACATTTTCCTGGAGTGGGGAGACTGTCCCCCCCACCCGAGAGTTTTGCATCTTTTATCACCACGTCTTCTCATGACCCTTTCTTTTTCAGACGCCCTTCCAACGTAGGATTTGCCTGAGAGGGGGAAATACTGTGGGCCCCGAAGCTTCGAACAAGGGGTTCAATAAACACCCCACAGGGGCACCACCTTCTTCACGGCCACGTCACGTAGTAGTGGCCCCTGGGTTAAAATAACGAGGATGGGGCCCGGGGCGCGATAATTCCTGCGACCGCACCAACCCAACCCGCACTCCGGAGTACGGGCCTCACCCTACGCCCTGGCCACCCCCGTCACCTTATGGGGTTTAAGGGCTAAGGGGGCCACCCAGCCCTGGCCAGCCCCCGTCTACCGAGGGTTAAGGGGCTCGGGGGCCCCCCCTCCCCCTGGGGCCCGCCCCCCGTCTACTTTATGGGTTACAGGGAGCTAGGGCCTCACCCAGCCCTGGCCAAAACCACCTCGTCTACCTGTAGGTTCAGGGAGCTACGGGCCTCACCTACGCCCCCGGCCAGCCCCTCGTCTACCTGATGGGTTACAGGGGTAGGTAACCCCCACGTTTCCGTTCCCCCGTTGGGGGGGGGGCTCCCCCACACCCCTCCACCACCTGTCTCCTTTGGGACGGGGGTAGGTTGTGAAACCGCCTGTTACCGTAAAAGGGGGTTACGGATTTTGGATAAGGGCCAACTGTTCCCTTATTTTGGGGCCCCCGTACAGCCCCCCCAAAACCCCCTTTTTTCGGACATTTAGAACCCAGATTTTTTTGGCGGGGTTTTTCAGTTTAAAAATTTTTCCCGGGAATTTTTGGGGGAACGGTGTTACTTTAGAATATTTGGGGGGACCTATTTTTGTTAAAAAGGGAAATTCGGTGTGTTTTACTTAATTTACCCGTTTGGGGGGGAACTATTTCCCCTTTTCTATTGAGAATGGAGGGGGGCAGAAAATTTGGGGGGTGTTTTGAAAAAAGGTTCCCCAAAACAAAATTAAAAAAAAAACTGCCCCTGGGAAGTAACATTTATTATTTTCTTAGCAGGCCTTACAAATTTTGGGAATATGGGGCCCTTTGACTTTTTAAAAAATGGATTTTTGTGGGGGGGGTAAATTTTTTTTTTTCTTCCTTCCCCAAGGGAAATGGTTTTTGACCTTTTTAAAGGTTTTTAAATTTTTTTGGGGAAAAAAGGGAAAAAAAGGGGGGAAAAAAAGTGTTTACTTGCACCTCACTCTTTTCTTGTGACCTTATCACCCTTTTTTTTTTTTTTTTTCCCTCCGGGTGTTGTAACTCAGGTTTCAGGGGGAAGGACACAACAGGGGGAATCCTCGTATTTTAGGCCGTGTACACAGCAGGCGGCCGGGGCGAACTGCACCCTAAGCTCATTCCCTAAACTCTAAGTTTTGATACTCACAACAGTATTTGAACAATACTGAACCCCCAACTGGTTTACACATTCCTCCATCGTAGATACAAAACTAACCAAATTAACAAAAGAACAAACAAACAAAAATTAATTTTACAACTTAAAGGTATAAATTGATAACTGCATTCAAATAACTACAATCAATATCCAATCTATCGGGTTCCTACATCCCCCGTGAAAGCCTTTGTGGCGTCGTGCAGACTCTCCGTGGGGGGATCCCTCTCTACCGCTGCTGAGGAGGCGATTGATAGTTAGGTCCCCTGTCTTTTATGATCCTTTGGGCCCCATTTTTTTTTCCCCCCCTGGGACTTTTTTTAAAACCTTTTTCCTCCTCTCTTCGGGGAGGTGATGGTTTTTGTTTTTTTTTCCCTTCGCCCCTTTCAAAAAGGAAGCGGTGAGATGGGGCGATTTCGAGAGAATGTGATGTAACTTTCCGCGTTCGGGGGCACGGCAGATTGCCGCCGACAGCGCCATCTATCTTGCTAGGGATCTCAGGCGGGGGAAAATTTAGAGGGGTGTTTCCCTTTAAAAAACAACCCGAGCCCTTTCCCCCCAAGTGAATGGGTACGGGTGTAGCATGGGGTTTGTGCCCCGCCCCCGGGGTAGGGCCCTGGGCCAGACTAGAGGAGGGGGAGAGGGGGGGAAAAGAGGGGGAGAGGGAGGCCCCTTACTCTTTTCTTTTGTGACCATTGCTTAGGATTCTTCTTCTTCTTCTTGTGACCTTTTCTGCTTATTATCGCTTTGTAGGTCGTCTGTCAAGCTCGAGGTCGAACTTGACACGAACATATCTTCCTTCTTAGCCACTCTGTAGCCCTTTCTTTCCCTGCCACCTGTGGGGAGAGAAGGGGCACAACAGGGCAGTATGTACACAGACATAAGTCCCTCCTATCAACTACCCTCCTATACATCTTCTACATTCCCACGCAATCATTTTTCCCAAGCCTGCTTTAAAAACATCTTACTTATTTCTACTATTTTCCTTCTCTCTTCATTACTCCCATTCAGTCCTAGCACAGTAAGGATTCCTATTACAGTAAGCTTAGGTCTCGTCTGTCAAGCTCGAGCTAGAGCTTGTATCCTTCTATGCCGCTCTGTAGCCCTTTCTTTCCCTGCCACCTGTGGGGAGAGCAGGGGCACAACAGGGCAGTATATACACAGGCATAAGTCCTTCCTATCATCTACACTCCTATATTTGGGGAGGCGGTAGCAGAGTGGTTAGCGTCTCCGACTGGCATTCTCGGTGACCCGAGCTCGATCCCCGAACAAACCCGAAACCTTTCTGCACCGTCGATTGGCCTTAGAACACCCACATGCCACATAGCTCATCAACTCTACCTGCGACTGTGAGTGCATCGGAGGACACAGGGGGGCGGCATGAGCCTCTAATCACAGGCATCACTATAAGAATCCTGCCTGCGCCACCACGGGCGAGAACCAACCATCAGAGCCCTCAAGTGAACCTTCAGAGCCTACCATCCGAGCCCTGGGTCACCACTGCCTACAGGCGCAAATGTAAAAAAAAAAAAAAAAAAAAAAAAAATATCTTCAACATTCCCTCGCAATCTTTTTTCCCAAGACTGCGTTAAAAACACCTTAGTTATTTCTACTATTTTCCTTCTCTCTTCATTACTCTCATACAGTCCTAGCACAGTAAGGATCCACCTCATATATCCTTTTATCCCATTCACACGCCAACGGTAGGAAAATGTGTCCCGTACGTCTCTTAGGGGAAGCGGTAGCAGAGTGGTTAGTGTCTTCGAGTGGAGTTCTTGGTGACACGAGTTTGATCCTTGATGAGGGCTGTAAAATTCACTTAAAATCTTTCTCTGCACCATCGAGTGGCCTAAGAACACCCACATGCTGCCCATTAACTCTACCTTCGATTGCGAGTGCATCGGAAGACACAGGGTGGCGGCATGAGCCTCCAATCACGGGCGTCACTATAACAATCCTGCCTGCGTCACCACAGGCGAGGGCCAACCATCACAGCCCTCGAGTGAACCTCTAGGGCCTACCATCCCACCCCTGGAAGTCACTGCCTAACGGCGCTATAGGGACAAATGGGAAAAAAAGAAGAAGTTAGAAACTCGGTGAGATAATGCGCTAAAGTCAGGATGGTAAGTATTTAGGACTCAGCGCGAAACTCGAGGATCGTGAAACTCGGATAGTGTGAAACTCGGGAGGGTACTGTATACTGTTTACTGTAAGTATGTAAAGTAAATTTTTGTTGTTGTTAAGGGGTATGACTAAGTTTAGGGGTATGACTGAACACTTTGGCGGATTTATAAAACATTTATAGACATTAAAGTAGACACGGCTTTCTTTTATTACCATTAGTTCATGATTATACAACTAAAGACAAGATATCTAGGATAGAATGCATAGGGCCCCTTTCCTGTTATGGTGCCATTACTGCAAATTGCTGTATTTGAGCGTCCAATCCGGCTGTTCTGTTCAAACTAATGAAATCCACTCTTAATTATAAAACCATAGACTGCTAAACTTATGTACAGGTATAGGCAAAGAACTATACACGCTCTGTTGAGACTTGAAAACATAAATGTCTGTGACTGCTGACTCTGCCCACTATCAAGACCAGATATTTCATGGAATAGGCCCCCCAAAATTT
>JACEEZ010026004.1:0-46083 GCA_016584305.1 Chionoecetes opilio
AAAAAATGGCCCCCCCCTTTCATTCCCCCCGACGGAAAAAAACAAAACCACTTTCGTCAGTTTTTTGGTTTACAGTAATTCCAGCTTTGTGAGCGCCGGCGGGCGACCCTCGAACACTCCTGTCGCCTTCGGCGAGGCACGAAAACGAGAGAGAAGCCGTAAGAAGCCGCTTCTTACGGCTTCCTCTCACCAAAAATTCGCCTATGGGGCCTATGAATGGCGTTACCCTCTTTATAGGGGTTTATCCTAGTTAAACGGGGCTGGGTGGTATCCCCCCCCTACCCCCTACTCCATCCCACGTGGTGATGGGAGTAGGGGAAGGGAGTCGAGGGGGGAGTGTCACCACGTGGTGGTGGGAGTAGGGGGAAGGGAGTCGAGGGGGAGTGTCACCATGTGGTGATGGGAGTAGTGGGTAGGGAGTCGAGGGGGGAGTGTCACCACGTGGTGGTGGGAGTATTGGGTAGGGATTTCGAGGGGGAGTGTCACCATTTGGTGGTGGAGTAGGGGGAAGGGAGTCGGGGGTGGGTGGAGGTGAATGAGAAAGGGGGGAGAAGGCGGAAGGGGGTGCAAAAAAGGGGGGAAGGTAGGGATGAAGGCGCGCGAAAACGGTTTTCTTATCGTCACGATAGACATAAGACGATAAAGATAGTGCCCACGAAACTGCTACATAGATAACGATAGCGTCCACGATAGACTTACGATAGCGCTGCGTTGGGAAACAAAAATCGGGGAGCTTCCCGATTTTTTAGTGCCGCACTAACTTTTCGTGGCCTGGGGCAGAGCGCGTCACGATCGGTCACGAGGGAAACCCATAACCAGGACCATGACGGCGCTGCGCATTGCATTGTTGGCCGCGTTCGTGGTTCCATTATGGAATGTGTGAAGGGGGCTTTTAAGCCAACGCCCATGGTGGGGACTTTGTGGGTTGGGCGGACACCCAAGGCTTGGGACCAAACCTTTTAGGCGGTTTGGGCGGCGGCTTTGGTTTGAATATACATTTATCTATCTATCTATCTACATAATATAGGCGTTGTGTTTTGTGTAGTGTGTTTGGTGTGGGTTGTGTGTGTGTGTTTGGTGTGTGTGTTGTGTGGGTGTGTGTGTTGTGTGTGTGTGTGTGGGGGTTAGTGTGTGTGTGTGGGTGTGTGTGGTGGTTGGGTGGGGGGTGGTGTTTTCGGTGTTTGTTGTAATTGGTGTGGGGGTGGGTTTGTCGTGGGTTGTTGTGTGGGTGGTCTGGGGGTGTGTTGGTTTTGTGGTGGGTGTTGTGGGTGAGTGTGTGTGGGTTGTGTGATGTGTGTTTGTGTGTGGGGTTAGTTGTGTGTGTGTGGAGGTGTTGTGTGTGTGGGTGTGGGTGAGTGTGTGTGGGTTGGTGTATTTTGTGTGTGTGTGGGGTGTGTGTGTGTGTGTGTGTGGGTGTTCATCTCATCTAGTTGTATTCTCAGTGGCCAGAGCGACCGCTCGTGTGGCCCCGTCTCCATATCAACATTTTTATCATTCATCCTTATGCTTAGTGTTGGCCGAAACCACCACCCCGGGAGGCGAGGCACAAACCGCCAGCAAACACCCCGTACCCATTCACTGCTGGGTGGACAGGGGCTCGGGATTTAAGGAAACAGCCCATCTGTTTTCCGCTCCCCCCGGGGATCGAACCCGGGACTTCTTGGTTGTGAACCGAAGCGTGGGCTACCCCTACACTACGGGTACCCCTCGTTTTGTACCCCTCGTTGTGTGGTGGTGGGTGGTGGGGTTATGGGTGTGTTGGTGGGGCGGGGGGGGGAATGGGGGTGTCCAGGAAAATCTCCCTGACAGTTTTATTTTTCAATTTTTGGGCTTTTGGAGTTGTCTATGTCGTATCCATTTTTCTGTCTGTCTGTCTCTATATTAATTTTTTCTGTGTCTGTCTGTCCTGTCTATCTGTCTGTCTCTATATTTAATTTTTCTGTGCCCTGTCTGTCTGTCTGTCTGTCTTCTATATTAATTTTTCTGGTGTCCTGTCTGTCTGTCTATCTGTCTATCTCTATATCCATTTTTCTGTCTGTTTGTCTGGCTGTCTATCTTTTATATGTCTGTCTGAGTGTAGGATTCTCTGTTTTTTGTTTTGTTTATTTTTGCCCTTTGTCTGTCCTTCCTCTCTCTCTCTTTTCTCTCTCTCTCTCTTTTCTCTCAGTCTCTCTCTCTTCTCTCATTTCCCTCTCTTTCCTCCTTCTCCCCGTCCCCTCTCCCTCCTCTCTCCCCCTTCTCTCTCTCTCTCTCTCTCTCTCTTTTTCTCAAATTGATAGCTTATTAAGCTGCAGAAACATTTTCATTTCCCCCTTCTCAACCCGGCAGATGCATTTCCTAACCCTGTTATTATTTGGTTCATACATTTTATAATGCCCTGATCCTTTCATCTTTCACTTCGCCCTTTAACTACACCGAGATTCTATTAAAACCAACTACGTGCTTCTCTTCCCCCCAATTAGCACCATCAAACTGATTTTTAACAACTCTCTCTTCCTTGCCACTTCGTAATGACACCTCATGACACACATTTCGCTCACACCCATGACAAAGAAAAAGTCCCTCTGTCACCATTACAACTGCCATACTATATAAACAAGGCTAAAAAAATAATCTGCATAAGTAGGGATTAGGAAAAGGAACTACTATATAGAGAAAAGTACGGTTTTACAACTGTACAAAAAAGATAAATGTAGTTTTGAATGATAACAATAATAATAATGACATAATGAAATCTAAATCAATCCTGGCACCGTCCAAGCGATAGTTTGTGATAAGCCGCTCGTTGTCGGTGTGTTTTGTTGAGGACGTTCCCGCGCTGGATAAGCCTCCTCAGCCGCGTCTAGTTGACGTTGTAGTTGATGGGCCCTTTTTATGCCTAAATAAAAACCCTAATCACCGGTCAAACTTGTTAGGGAGTTTTGGTCTTTGATAGAATCCTTGGTCAAAATCACGGTTTTGAATAGTGTTTAAGAATTCCTATATATATGGTTTTTTTTATGGTACCGGAGTAAATTTTGTTTTTTTTAGTTTTTGAGCACGTTACGTACTATTATTTATTAGTAAATCACGGTTGTGTCGCCCCTCACGGGGGCCGTGGCTGTGGCAGTGGTTGCGGGTGGCTGTAGCAGTGGTGGTTGTGGTAGTGGTTCTTGCAATCCCTGTGGTCGTGGTGTTGGTTTTCGTGGCAGTGGCAGGCCGAGCACTTTGGCCGGGGCGCTGTTGCTGGGCCGTGTTGTTGTTGTTGTTGCTGCCACTGGTGACTTGTTGACGCTGCTGTTGCCACTGCAGCCGCTGTTGTCGCTGCTGTTTCCCGCCGTTGTCGGGGCCACCTGCAGACCCGGGGGGGCGATGGAGTCCTTGACGGCCGCCCCCCTGGGCTGGCGGGCCCCTGATGGGTGACGGTCTTGGTGGTGGTGTCGTGTGGGGGGGGCAAACCGTCACCCTCACGCCCGGGTGTTCCTTGCGCCAGCTTCAGGAGCGCCGCGCCTCCAGACCCACCACTGGCCCGCAGGTCCGGCTAAACTTCCACCACCGCCACGCACGCCGCCTGTCTCTGCCGCCGACGCTCGCGGCCTCGCGAGTCTTGGGTCCTCGATGTCCTGGAGGTGCGGCGTCAGCTCCTTGGCGGCAGCGGACACCTGGCTCTTGAGGCCTCGCAGCACCACCTCCTGCGACAGAGTGTCGTGAGGGGGAGGCACGCGCAGTGCCAACGACGGGTATTGTTGACACAACTTGTTCACCGTCTCGCCGCGCGGGCCGATCACGTGTCGGCGCATGCTTGGGGCTACGACAAGGACCACGTCCACTGTGTCCTCCAGCCACGACTGTCCTACCCGTGTCCCGGGGGCGTGTGGGGGAGGGAAAGGGGCCGCGGCGCTGCCTCCTGCTCTTGGGCAGGAGGCGGCGTTGCCTCCTTGCCCTTGACTGTCGTGCCTGTGTTGGCCTCCGGGGCGGCGATGGCCTCCGAAGTGGTGGCCTCCACGGCCTTGGCGTTGGCCGGTGCTTCTCAAAAACTATCCTTGTTAACAGTTTTCTTCTGCTTCTTGCCCGGCAGACGACTTGCCAGCCGGCGGAGAGGCCGTCGTCTTGTCTTGGCCGTCATGGTCCCCGGCGGCGGCGGCGACGCACTTCTTGCGCTGCGGCTGCTGGACGAGGGTCCCGGGAAGGTGGTCACCGTTTTTTCCAAGGATTCCCTTAACTGTAGAGGCTCCAGCGCTGCCTCTTTGTGGAGCGTCCCAGGAGCGGTTCAGGGAGGCAGGTGTCCTGAGGCACCACCAGGCAGGGCTCGGGCCCGAACCTCGGCACTGTGCTCCTGTGGTGGTTGGAGTCCTCCTCCGGCAGGGCGGGCGATTCCTGCTGCTCCGTCTTGGCGTCGGGCACGAGCCACCTCGCCGCTTTCCACGGCGTCCTTTACGGCGTGTCTTCCTTTCCCCGCACCCCCCCCAGCACTTCCTGCGCCACAGCTTTTGCGAGGGTCCTGAACGCCTTCTTCAGGCCGGCGCAACACCCGCACGGGGCTTCCTTGGATTCCTTTGGTAAACTTCAGTAACCGTCGCTCAGGGCTTGGAGTCATGACCTAGACTTTTTTATACCCACCAGGGGTGCCTCGCGTTTACGCAGGTCCTCAATAATAAAAATTCCCCTACAATTCAGTTTGGAGTTAGCAAAATAGCAACAAATCCTTTTTTGGCACACACTCCATCACTCACACATCTTCACTACTATGTCTCTAACTCCAAGCTCACGCTGATTGGCTACTACAGTGTCTGCCTAGCTCCAAGCTGGGCGTCAGTTAGGGACCCGGGTTTTCCAATCTGTTCAACTCCAACCTCGCGTCAAGGAGCCTCTCACGCCACCGCCATCACATCAGCAGCAGCAGCATTACACATTATTGCCCTATATTCATGCACCACTGAACGCATCCTACCCCATGCAAAAACAGGACAATATTCCCAAAGGGGTTACTCTCTCTCTCTCTCTCTTTTCTCTCTCTCATTCTCTCTCTCTCTTCTCTCTCTCTTCTCATCCTTCGCTCTCCTCTCGTTCCCCCCTCTCACTCTCTCTTCTCTCCCTCTCTCGCTCCCCTCTCCTCTCCTTCTCTCTTCTCTCTCTCTCTCTTTTTTCTTTCTTTCTGTTTCTGTCTCTGTCTGTCTGTTTTTTGTCTCCCCTCTCTCTCTATCTCTCTCTATCTCTCTCTTTCTGTTTTTGTCTCTCTCTGTCTCTGTCTCTATCTGTCTCTCTCTGCCTCTGTCTTTTCTGGGTTTTTTTTTCTCTCTCTCTCTCTCTTCTCTCTCTCTCTCTCCTCGCTCTCCTCTCTCTTTTCTCCTCTCTCTCTCCTCTCTCTCTCTCTCTCTCTCTCTCTCCTCTCTCTCTCTTTTTCTCTCTCTCTCTCTTCTCTCCTCCTCTTCTCTCTCTCTCTCTTTCTGTTTTCTGTCTCTCTTGCCCCCTTTCTGTTTTCTTCTTCTCTCTCTCTCTCCCTCTCTCCCCTCTCTCCCCCCTCCCCTGATAGTAGTAATTCTTCAGGCGTCCCCCGTAATCAAAACCTTTAAACCCGTCACAACATGGGATACAACTCTCCTCTGCCTTGAGGTGCCTGTTACTCTGGGCTGTTTATCTTTCCAGGTGTTAATTAAACTGTCAGTCTGCTTGTTTCCCTCTGTCTAATGGCCTGGGCTCAAACCCTGTCACGGTACGGCATGTCATTAACTATCCCATGTGTCTGTCTGTAAAGGGTAAATGAATGTCTGTCTTATAGAAATCCATCTACTGTTTGTCCAGCTCTCTGTCTGAATGTCGTGTTTGTGTTTCTAGACAACAGTTTATTGGGTTGAGAAGGTCCATTGTTTCCTTCTCTCTCTCTCTCTCTCTCTCTCTCTCTCTCTCTCTCTCTCTCTCTCTCTCTCTCTCTCTCTCTCTCATCTCCTCTCTCTCCCTCTCCTCTCTCTCATCTCTCTCTCTCTCTCTCCTCTCTCTCTCTCCTCTTCTTCGTCTCTCTCTCTCTCTCTCTCTCTCTCTCTTTCTCTCTCTCTCGTATTCAGGGGAAACAATAGAAGGTGAAGCTACCTGGCAGAAACACAGGTGATCTCAAGACGTCTTCAGTGGCTTAATGGAGCTTAATGACGTGTTCTCTCAAAGGCCAGCCAGGGAGTTCGTTACCTCATACCTTTCCTCAAGAGCTCCCAAGACGCTTCATCGCTATCTACTACACCGACGGCTCCGTTGACCCTGAGAGAGGCCTGACAGGTGCTGCGGTGGTTACGGGCGGTGAGGGGCTGTCCTGGAGGACACCCGACCATTGCTCCACGCTGCAGACGGAGCTGGTGGCGATAGAGCGCGCCCTACAGCACGCCCTGGGCCGACAGGAGGAGGTTGTGGTGATTCACACCGACTCCATGTCTGCCCTGCAGGTTCTACGGCAGCCCCGCACACCGATGGACAACGTGCAGCTCACCACCGCCATCCTGGGCCACATCCAGGGCCTCGCCGTGCAGGGGCGCCGCGTAAGGTTCAACTGGGTGCCCAGCCACATAGGCGTCCGTGGCAACGAGCCGGCCGATGAGGCGGCCCGGGAGGCCACCAGACATCCAGCGGTGGCCTTGACTGTCTTACCCAGCATCCAAGGGGCCAAGGTACTGGCCAGACGCGCTGCCGTCTGTGCCGCAGAGCAACAGTATCGCCAGCTGGTGCAGGCATCGAGGCAGGCAGCCTGGCACAAACAAGCCACGAACAACAACGAGCCGTTACGCCCCGCCCAGCAGCTGTCCCGAACCGAGGAGGTCGTTCTACACCGACTTCGGCTTGGCTACGTAACCTTGGAGGAGCTGAGGGACGGGTTTGAGGAGCGGCCGTGTGAGCACTGTCCTCATATGACCCCCCATCCCCTGACACACTACCTGCTTTCCTGTCCCGCTACAGAGCGGCTCAGACAGTGCGTCGGCCCGGGAAGCGCGGCCACCCTCGTATGGCAGTTTCAGAAACATCTGCACCTGCTGCTGGAGGTGGCGCGTGCCGCCCCACCCCCCCGATGAACACTAAGGAGCGGGAGTGACCTCACCCCCCGCCCACCTGTGACCTGACTGTGGCTGCGGCTACAGCGGCGGGCTGATGCCCGCTCATTTATTACTAGTTTTATGTGTATGTATGTGTATGTGTATGTATGTGCATATGTATATGTATATATATTATGTAATAGATGTAAATAAATAAAAAATAAATAAAAAATAAATAAAAAAGACCTCTCTTTAGCCTCTTTCCCTTGTTAAGGGAAAGAGGCCTCCTGCTACTTTCCTGATTCTCCTCCTAGCAGTGTCATTTTTGTCTTCATCCTCTTCCTTGTGTTAATCCTTTTCATTTCCGCTTGCATTCAAATCCTCATTACAGTCTGCTTCCTCCTCCTCCTCCTCCTCCTCCTCCTCCTCCTCCTCCTCCTCGTCCTTCACGCAAATTAATACTTGCTTTCATTTACACACCACCAATCCAACCACTCGACGCTGATGACATTAAATTGTATCGAAATGTAGCGGATATTAGTAGCGAATTAACAGTATTAAATATTGTGATTTCAATTTACCAGTATCTTAATTGAACGAGACATTAATTTCACATTCATGTCAAGAACTTTATAATAATTTACAAGACTGTGCTTTTATTCAACACTAACGAGAGGGTTTAACATAGACGCTATTTCTTTGTTAACTCGCGACATATTAGTTAACAACGCTGTCACTGGTTCGAATTGACTTCATGTGATCATTACATTGCAACTTGTATCATTAGAACTATGATTACTGTTATAAATGTTAGCAAATGAAAGTTTCAGATTATCGTTTGGTAGACTTGAATAGACTCATTCTTCTATGTTTTTACTTCTATCATTAAAACTAAGATGACTATTATAAACGTTACCAAAGGAAAAGCTGCAGATGAACTTTGGGAAACTTTAATACCTCGGGTCACTTCTCGTTTACATAACCTGGAAACATTCAAAAAAACGGTAAATTAATGAGTCCTGGAATACTTTAAATTGGAATTTTTAAATAAATGAGTAAAAATGTGACACTTTCCGAGGCAGCGTTCAGGTGGAATACAAAATTCAAAGTGTTGCACTAATCACATTGGGAACAAATTTGCCTTCGGCCGCGCTGCATTAGTACTAGCATGACGCGAGGGGCAAGTTGGGCAAAACACAGCATTGCTGATAATAAGAAAAATTTGGGAAAGTATTTTGTTGTAGTGTTGTTTTTTTTGTTTAGAGGGAAAATTCCTCAGAGCCTAGTGATCAAACCGCTGCATTTAGTTTTTGGGCCAAAACCACCACCCAGGAGGGGGTCACAAACCCCCGCTAACACCCGGTACCCTTCACTCTGGGGGACAGGGGTTTGGGGCTTTAAGTATGTTTTGGGAAAACTTTCTTATCAAATTTCCCAAAAATTTAAAGATATTTTTAAAAAGGGAAGAAAGTCTTAAAAAACCCCCTAGGCTCTTTTCTATGCTCATAACACTCATCCTGCTGTAACATCCCGTGCCTCGCCCCCTCCCTCACCGGTCATCTTGCTCTCTAACCCTTCCCTTTTGTTATGCTTTCCTAGTCCCATAGGACCTTCGATGTCTGGCAATTCCCTTTTTTTTTCAAATTTAAAAATAAATCGAAAAAACCCTTAAGTAACGAGAGTAAAATGAAAATGTCTTCAATTTTTAGTTCATTATTATCAAGACAATGCCAAAACCCCGACTGTCAAAATAAGTAAATTTCTGATCTTTGCAATTTGGGGAAATGAAATTTTACAATTGATTAAAAAACTTGGGGGAAAAAATTACGCAATAATAAAGTTTCGAAATATAAAATAGATAAAGTAAATATTCCCTGTATATATTGTTATTTTGTATTTTTAATCTTACTGTATTCTCTTTTTTATGTATAGACTTTTAAATAGTTCCACATCAACGTTTAACATTAACCCTTTTTTGAAATTTTTGTTTATATATAAATATAAAAATAAAAGTTTCGAAAATTCTTTTTTTTCGATGTTCGGTCTTTAATCTTCCTTCCCTTCCTTTCCCTTTCCCTTTCCCTTCCTTCCTTCCCTTCCTCCTTCCTTCCTTCCCCCCCTTCCTTCCTTCCTTCCCCCTCCTTCCTTCCTTCCTTCCCCCCTTTCCCTTTCCCTTTCCCTTTCCCTTTTTTTCCCCCTTCCCTTTCCCCTTCCTTCCTTCCTTCCTTCCTTCCTTCCCCCTTTCCCTTCCTTCCCTTTTCCCTTTTTCCCTTTCCCTTTCCCCTTCCTTCCTTCCTTCTTCCTTCTTCCTTTTCCTTCCTTCCTTCTTTCCTTCCCTTCCTTCCTTCCTTCCTTCCTTCCTTCCTTCCTTCCTTCCCTTCCTTCCTTCTCCTTCCTTCCTTCCTTCCTTCCTTTTTCTTTTCTTCCTTTTCCTTCCTTCCTTCCTTTCCTTCCTTCCTTCCTTCCTTCCTTCCTTCCTTCCTTCCCCTTTCCCTTCCTCCCTTCCTTCCTTCCCTTCCCTTTCCTTCCTTTTTTCCCTTTCCTTCCTTCCTTCTCCTTCCTTCCTTCCTTCCTTCCTTCCTTTCCCTTCCTTTCCCTTTCCTTTCCCTTTCCTTCCTTCCTTCCTTTCTTCCTTCCTTCCCCCCTTTCCTTCCTTCCTTCCTTCCCTTTCCCTTCCTTTCCTTCCTTCCTTCCTTCCTTCCTTTTTCCTTCCTTCCTTCCTTCTTCCCTTTCCCTTTCCCTTTCCTTCCCTTCCCTTCCCCTTTCCCCTTCCCTTTCCTTCCCTTTCCCTTCCTTCCTTCCCTTTCCCTTTCCCTTTCCCTTCTCCCTTCCTTATCTCCAGGCTCATCAGCGCCCCGTAAAAGGGTGAGGCGAGGCTTTTTGGGCAGTTGGCCTTTTCAAAACATGGATTTGGGGTTTTTAACCTGAGACTAACCTGGCTTTAGCCGACTTTTTATTTTTTAAAACCCTTTTTTCCCAGGGGGTTTAGTCTAAATTTGGAATTGCTAGACCCACAAACCTCCCACACCCAAATTAAATGATATTCCCCCGGGAAAAATGTTTAAAGCACTGAAATGTTTTTCAAAAACCAGGTTAGTCTTTGGGAGCCCGTCCAGTTTAAAAATGGGCCCATGTGTTGGGTATCAAAAAGAGGGCGTTTCCCCCCCCCCCCTCCCCTTCCTGCCCTGCCTCCCCCGCCCGTGCATGTCAATTGGGGAAAACTTAAGACGGACATGGGCGAGGCAGGGGGCGCCTCCCCCTCGTATGCCAGTAATGGGCGGGGTGGGGGGGGGGAATGTTTTCAAAATGATAAAAAAACTAATTTTCACGTGTTGGAGATTCGTTTTGTCTGCATCACTTTTTTGTTTTTTATATTTTTGTTTATTGAAAATTTATTTTTTACAAAAAGTTTTGTCGTGTGTATTTATAATCACTGGAAATTGAAAGGGGAAAAATATAAGTGTTATTTTTGCTGCTCTTGCCCCTTTCATTCCTCATTACAAAGCTTACGCAAGAATTTAAGCGGACGCAGGGCTTTTGGGAACTTCCGTTAATTGGTTTAGTTTGCCTCCGGATAAGGGAATTTTTAAAATCAGTATTTTTTCCCTTCGATTGAAGGCAACCCAAAGAGGGGCAGCCGGCGGGAGCTGACGGCGTGAGTACTTTTTACCCTCGGGCGTTATTTTCTGTTTTACCCTCGGGCGTGATTACATGTTTTTTACCCCCGGGCGTGAGACATGTTTTTTCCTTCGGGCTGAGTACATGTTTACCCCCGGGCGTGGTACTGTTTTACCCTCGGGGGTGAGTACATGTTTTACCCTCGGGGGTAGACAAATTTTTCCCCTGGCGTGAGTACATGTTTTACCCTCGGGGGTGGTACATTTTTAAACCCCCGGGCTGGTACATGTTTTCCCTCGGGCTGATACTTTTTACCCTCGAACGTGAGTACATGTTTTACCCCTCGGGCGTGAGTAAAATGTTTTTCCCCCCGGGCGTGAGTACATGTTTTTTCCCTCGGGGGTGAGTACAGTTTTTACCTCGGCGGAGTACATGTTTTACCCTTTTGGGGGTGAGTAATGTTTTACCTCGGCGTGAGTACATGTTTTACCCTCGGGGGTGAGTACATGTTTTACCCCCGGGCGTGTAATGTTTTTTCCCCCGGGCGTGAGTACATGTTTTCCCCCCCGGGCGTGAGTACATGTTTTTTCCTCGGGCGTGAGTACATGTTTTAAAACCCCCGGGGCGTGATACATGTTTTTTTCCCTCGGGCGATGTAATGTTTTCCCTCGGCTGAGTACTTTTTTCCCCGGGCGTGAGTACTGTTTTACCCTCGGGCGGGTACATTTTTACCCTCGGGCGATATACTTTTTACCCTCGGGTGTGATAATGTTTTACCCTGGGGGGGGAGTACTGCTTTACCCTCGGCGATAGTACATGTTTTTTCCCTCGGGCGTGGTACATGTTTTACCCTCGGGGGTGATACATGTTTTACCCTCGGGCGTGACTACGTTTTAAACCCTCGGGCGTGAGTACATGTCTTTCCCCCGGGGGATAGTACTCTTTACCCCCGGGCGTGAGTACATGTTTTACCCTCGGCGTGGTCTGTTTTACCCTCGGGCAAGTACTGTTTTTAAAACCCCCGGGGATAGTACATGTTTTTCCCTCGGGGGGATAGTACATTTTTTACCCTCGGGGGTGAGTACTTTTTTTACCCCCGGCGGATCATTTTTACCCCCGGGGGTGATCATGTTTTACCCCCCGGGCGAAAAGTAATGTTTTTACCCTCGGGGGTGAGTACATTTTTACCCTCGGGCGGGAGTACTGTTTTACCCTCGGGGGTGAGTACATTTTTACCCCTCGGGCTGATACATTAATACCTCGGGGGTAGTACTGTTTTAACCCCCGGGCGTGAGTACATTTTTACCCCCGGCGTGAGTCATGTTTTTTCCTTCGGGCGTGGTACTTTTTACCCTCGGGGGGTGAGTACGGTTTTAAAACCCCCGGCGTGAGTCATGTTTTAAAACCCCGGCCCTGAGTAATGTTTTTTCCTTCGGGGGTGGTACATGGTTTTTTTCCCTCGGGCGTTAATACTGTTTTACCCCGGGCGTGGTACATGTTTACCTTGGGCGTGAGTACATGTTTTTTTAACCCTCGGGCGTGAGACATTTTTACCCTCAGGCGTGGTACTGTTTTACCCTCGGGGGGAGTACATTTTTTACCCTCGGGCGTGAGTACTGTTTTACCCTCGGGGGGTGATTACATGTTTTTAACCTCGGGGGATAGTACATGTTTTACCCTCGGGCGTGAGTTTCTGTTTTCCCTCGGGCGTGATTTAAATTTTTTCCCCCGGGGATAGTACGTTTTTACCCCCGGGCGATGTCTTTTTACCCTCGGCGTAGTACATGTTTTACCCTCGGCGATAGTACATGTTTTCCCCCCGGGCGATAGTAATGTTTTACCCTCGGGGGTGAGTCTGTTTTACCCTCGGGGGGTTACAATTTTTACCCTCGGGGAATAGTACATGTTTTCCCTCGGGCTGAGTACATGTTTTACCCTCGGCGTGAGTACATTTTTAAAACCCCCGGCGTGAGTAATGTTTTTTACCCTCGGGGGGATAATTTTTTACCCCTCGGGCGATAGTAATTTTTTAAACCCCCAGGCGTAGTACATGTTTTAACCCCCGGGCGTGATACATGTTTTACCCCCGGGGGATATTTCATTTTTACCCTCGGGGGGGGAGACATTTCTACCCTCGGCGTGATAATGTTTTAAACCCCCGGGGGGTGAGTACATGTTTTACCCCCGGCGTGAGTACATTTTTACCCGCGGGCTGGGGGACTTTTTACCCCGGGCGATAGTACTTTTCCCTCGGGCGTGATACATGTTTTTACCCTCGGGGGTGGTACATGTTTTTTCCCCCGGCGTGATACATGTTTTTTACCCCCGGCGTGATAATGTTTTAAACCCCCGGCGTGAGTACATTTTTACCCTCGGCATAGACTGTTTTAAAACCCTCGGGCGTGAGTAATGTTTTACCCTCGGCGTGAGTACATGTTTTACCCTCGGGCATGATACATGTTTTACCCTCGGGGAATAGTCATGTTTTTCCCCCGGGGTGAGTACATGTTTTACCTCGGGCAAGTACATGTTTTACTCTCGGGCTGGTACATGTTTTAAAACCCCCGGGCGATAGACATTTTTAAACCCCCCGGGCGATAGTAAATTTTTTACCCCCCCGGGGTGAGTCTGTTTTCCCTCGGGCGTGATACATTTTTTACCCTCGGGCAATAGTAAATTTTACCCTCGGGCGTGAGTACTGTTTTACCCTCGGGGATGAAACATTTTTACCCTCGGCGTGATAAAATTTTTAAAACCCGGGCGTGAGTACATGTTTTAAACCCTCGGGCAATAGTACATGTTTTTTAAAACCCCCGGGCTGAGTAATGTTTTACCTCGGGGGTGATACATGTTTTACCCCCGGGCGTGAGTACATGTTTTACCCTCGGGGGATAGTAAAATGTTTTTTAAAACCCCCGGGCGTGAGTACATGTTTTTTCCCCCGGGCGTGAGTACATGTTTTACCCTCGGGGGGTGGTACATTTTTACCCTCGGGCGTGAGTACATGTTTTACCCTCGGGCGTGAGTACATGTTTTAACCCCCGGGGGGTGAGTACATGCTTTACCCTCGGGGAATAGTACATTTTTACCCTCGGTCGTGAGTCATGTTTTAACCTCGGGGATAGTACATGTTTTAAAACCCTCGGGCGTAGTACATGTTTTACCCCCGGGCGTGAGTACATGTTTTTAAACCCTCGGGGTAGTAACATGTTTTTACCCTCGGGCTGAGTACCTGTTTTACCCTCGGGCGATAGTACATTTTTTAAAACCCCCGGGGGATAGTCATGTTTTACCCTCGGGCGATGTACAGTTTTTTCCCCCGGCGATAGTAAGGTTTTAAACCCCCGGGGGTGATACATGTTTTTACCCCCGGGGGGTGAGTACATGTTTTAACCCTTGGGGGTGAGTAATGTTTTTTAAACCCCCGGGGGTGAGTCATTTTTTTAACCCCCGGGCGATAGTACATGTTTACCCTCGGGCGTAGTACATGTTTTAACCCTCGGGGTGAGTACATGTTTTACCCTCGGGCGTGAGTACATGTTTTACCCTCGGGCGTGATAATGTTTTACCCTCGGCGTGGTACTGCTTTAACCCTCGGGGGTGAGTATTTTTTTTCCCTCGGGGGGTGAGTCATGTTTTACCCTCGGGGGTGAGTAATGTTTTACCCCCGGGCGTAGTACATTTTTACCCCGGGCGATAGTAAGTTTTACCCTCGGGGGTGAGTACCTGTTTTACCCTCGGGCGATAGTACATGTTTTATTCTCGGGCGATGTACATGTTTTTTTCCCTCGGGCGATAGTAATGTTTACCCTCGGGCGTGAGTACATGTTTTACCCTCGGGGGTGAGTACATGCTTTACCCCCGGGCGTGAGTACATTTTTTAAACCCCCGGGCGTGAGTACATGTTTTACCCCTGGGCGTGAGTAATGTTTTACCCTCGGGCGATAGTCATGTTTTAAAACCCCCGGGCGTATTTCATGTTTTAAAACCCCCGGGCGATATACATGTTTTACCCCCGGCGTGAGTAATGTTTTTTTCCCTCGGGCGTGATAATGTTTTAAACCCTCGGGGGGGGAGTAATGTTTTCCCTCGGCGTGAGTAATTTTTATCCTCGGCGATAGTACATTTTTTACCCTCGGGCGTGAGTACTGTTTTACCCCGGGGGTAGTACTGTTTTTACCCGGGCGTGAGTACATGTTTTTTACCCTCGGGGGTAGTAATGTCTTACCCCCGGCGTGAGTCCTGTTTTCCCCCCCGGGCGTGAGTACATGTTTTTACCCTCGGGGCGTGAGTACATGTTTTACCCCCGGGCGATAGTACTTTTTTAAAACCCTCGTTTGTGAGTACATGTTTTTTTCCCCCGGGCGTGAGTACTGTTTTTTTCCCTCGGGCGTGAGTACATGTTTTAAAAACCCCCCCAGTGCCCAAACTTAACACATTACCAGGTCTCGTGGATTTTTTTTTATTTATCTATTTTTTTTTACTCACAAAGGATGGCTAAGGTAAAAAAAAAAGAGGTAAAAAAAAAAAAGGAACGCTGACCCGCCCAAAGCCACGCTAACACACACTGGAAAACTACAAGTTTAATAATAATATAAATTTAGGTTATATATATTACTTTGTAACTTCAACACTTTTTCTTTTTGCTGAAAAAACTTGGAAATAGTTCTCTTATACAAAATCATGTTTTTTCCCAAAGCCATTCTAGGGTATTATCAAACCCCGCCAAAGTCTCTTTCCTTGCATGCAAATAAAAAACTGCACGTGAATGAAACACACCTAGCTTTCCCCTCCTCGCTGCGCCGTTATTGGTGACACTTTTTGGCATCTTACAGGTACTTCACGGTCTGTATCGTGTTTCTTTAAACCCTTTTAGCCCCCCACGGGCCCTTCATATGGGGCCTTTCCTCCCGCCTTCCCCGTTCCTTCTTCAAACCAAAATATTTAAAACATTTCCTGAACCAAAAGAAAAAATGAAAAAGTGCTCGTTTTTTTCCACTTATTATGACATAAATGTTTTTTTTCCTCAGTTACCCAATATTCCCCGTGCCTCGTTCCTCGGGCCCCCACAATAAGAAAAAAAAAAACAATAATAATGTAAAAAATATAATAAAATAATATTGCGAAAGTCTACCGATTAGTGAAAAGGGCAAGACTTTTCCCCAGAGTGTTTTGCCCCACTTTCTTCTCTGTAGCGCTTTTTTCGATTCCGCCACCCTCGCGACGGACTTCATGTTCAAGCAGGCCGATTCAAATTAAATATTTACGTTTTTTCCTTTATCTCTCCTTTGGGTCACGCCCCCCAGTAATTACCTAAGCCCCCTTTAAATTAAAGGGGGCGCGCCCCCAGGGTTTGAACCGCTGCTCTATACAGAGCCGGATTTAACCCGTGGAGGGCCCCTGGGCAGCCCTGTGTGGAGGCCCCGGCCCCCTTTATTACAAAAAGTTACATATTAGTATGGGGTGCCGAGCGAAGCAGACTGCGCACCGGGGGTTCCCCGGGGGATTTTTAGGAAATTTTACCTTTTTAGGACCTCTTGAAGCAATAAAACAAGCTAAAATTTAGAAAATATATTAGCTATAGAAAATTGTGACAAAAATTTTGGGGACTCTATGACCCAATTGGTAAAAAAAAAAATTTTTTAAATGGACCGGGGTCAATAAGTATTCAGATTGAGAATGCCCCCTTGATGTTGCGAGACTTGTGTCGGGGTTTCCCCCCCTTGTTAAAAGCTAAGTATTTGGTACCTAACGGCTAAACCCCCTTTTTCGAATTTGAGCTCACTGCCCAAAATTTGGTTGATATGAAATTTAACGGGAGTTACTTTCAAGGTTAATTTACTTTTAATGAGTGTTTTTCTTGTATATATGAATTATATGACTTTGACCTCAACCACTGGCTTTAGCCTAGCTATTTGGTTGAATACTACAGTCGATGCCATGCCTACCTAAAAGAGGCTGTTGGCTTCCGATTAAAGCATCAAGGCAGTCAAGCAACACTAGCTAGACAGTTGGATATAAAGATAAATGATTAATTTGATTAAAAATTAAGGCCTTGATCTGAATAAATTTATTATATAAATATACAAAGAAGTATGGTAAATTTCTAGTGTTTGGCCATACTCTTCCCCTTCCCCCAAACAAGCTTGGGAACCTGTGGGAATGCCGGGTTTTCGGGTGGGGAGCAAATAATGCGTCGGAAACACGTATTTTTGGAGTTATGTAAAAGAGCCAAAATACCCTAGATCTAGAGTAATTTTCCGAGATCTAGGAAAATTTAACCTAATCTAACCTTGCGAGGGGGCTCCGTTCCCCTCGACCTCCCAGTAATCTAACCTAACCTAGGGGGCTCTGCCCCTCTCGACCCCCGTTAATTTAACCTAAGCTCTTAGCAATAATCACCCGATAAATAAGTGCACTGGGGAACAAATTTTTGTTGAGTTAGGTCTGACACTTGTTATTAAGTAATTTTTGGGTGCTGAATCCAAAACTGATCTCAGTTTTTCTCTATCACGTCAAGTTTTTGAACTGTAGGATTTTCGTTTTCTTAAAAAATATAAAAAATACTGTACATAACAGTAACAGTGCTTATTTTATAAAAAGTTGCAAATGTTAACATACAATGAAAAATGAAAGAAATAGGCATGAATAGAATGTTTATTTAACATTATCATGTTTTTAGAAAGGATAAGGCTATAATTGTGTGCAGGTTAAGGTAAAAATTTACGTTTGTAGCTTTGTCTGGAGTGTTCAACTTGAGGACTATCGCGTTTGATGCTCCAACAATAGTCAGCCATCATATGCACATCCCATCTACCCTGGTAACGTTCTTCCATAACCTTCAAAGCTTGGTGAAATCGTTCACCTTGCTCGTCGCTAGCAGCACCAAGATTTTCCGGAAAGTTGGCAAGATGAAATGTACTTTAATACTCATGTTGCAACCAAGCGCTTTGTAGCTCTCCAATAGTTTCTGAACAATTTCTGTGTAATTACTTGCACGTGTATTTCCAAGAAAGTTCTTGACGACGTCTTTGAATGATAGCCAAGCATTCTTTTCAAGGTCTGACATAGTACCGTTGAAATGTTTATCTTTGATGAGCTGTCGAATTTGTGGACCATCAAACACACCGGCCTTGATTTTTCCAATTGACAGTCCAGGAAATGCCAAGATGATGTACTTCAAACAGTCGCCATCAGTTGACAATGCTTTTACAAATTGTTTCATAAGACCTAGTTTTATGTGCAGAGGTGGGAATATTATTTTCTTCCTGTCAACAAGTGGCTCATGTACAATGTTAGGATCTCCAGGTTTAAGATCAGATCTCGGAGGCCAATTCGTCTGAACCCAATGCTTCTCTCGAGCTCTGCTATCCCACATACAGAGAAAGCAGGGATACTTTGTGTATCCACGTTGTTGACCAAGAAGGAAGGACACCATTTTAAGGTCAACACAGATGATCCAATTGTGTTTGTCATATTGCAATAACTCAATGACTCTCTTTACATCTCCATATTCTTCACGAAGACAGACCGAATGCCCAATAGGGACTGCGCCAAACAAATTGCCATTGTGTAGAAGGACACACTTCAAGCTCCGCTTTGAGCTATCAATAAACAATCGCCATTCATTTGGATTGTAGATTGAAAGCCCTAATTCCTTCAGTAAACCAGGAATGTTATGGCAAAACACAAAACCGCTGGCACTTCGAAAGTACTGCAGAAATGTACTTTCTCTGGGTTCGAAAGTATGACTACCTTCACTCCTTGTTCAAGTATGTTTTTCTCGTTCAGTCTTGATGCTAGTATTTCTGAAGCTTTTTTGGATAGGCCCAAATCACGTGCTAAATCATTCAACTCGTGCTGATCAAATCCCTACGAACTGATCCTCGTGAATGTTAAAATCTGCATCATTGCTGTCACTGCGTTCTTCAACATCACTCAGATCTTCTAGAGGAGGTAGTTGTTCGAAAACTGGCACTGGAATTTCAGCTGAATGAGGCATTGGTCTTATAGCTGACGGTAGATTAGGATATTCTATTTTACTTTTATTTTTCTTGTTAAATCCTGATGTTTTCACTAAACAAAAGTAACACTCTGTGGAATGATCTTTTTGCTCTCGCCAAACCATGGGGATACCAAATGCCAACTTTTCACGTGTTCCTTTGGTCCACATCCGTAATCTCTCGACACACTGCTTGCACACTTTGTGAGGGGCCCATAGCTTGTCTTGATCACCGAGTTTCACTTTAAATATGCAAAATATGCTTGTTTGACAAATACGCTGATGCTTGCCCTCTGACTTGGAATGGTGAAACTACCACATATATAGCAGAAGGAGTCAGGGTTGTTTAGGCATTTACGACGAGACGTAGCAGGAGCAGACATGATCTGAAACAAAAGAAATATATACCTATGTAAATAAAACACTAAGCTGGAATAGTTACAAGCTTTGAAAACAAAACAAAAAACAGCACAAAACGAAATAGAAATTACAATGGTATGTTGTTACAAGGTTAAGAGAAAAGCCATAACAAATCCTCCTAATTCCTACTATCCTAGCTTTCTGTTTGCAGATATTGATAGTACTGACCTATTGGGAGCTGCACACACCTCTCACCGCACTGTCTCAATTGTAACTGCACAAACAAGTTGCCACATAGCTCTCGATGAGTCAAATCGTAATCAGCTGGCAAGTTTTACTACAGCTCACAAGTGGAATTTTGCTTATCTGGAGGGTAAGCTGTGGAGAAAAAACTTGACGTGCTAGAAAAAAACTGACTACAGATTTGGAATCAGCATGCCAATTTTAGTCTAAATAAGCTCAAAAATCTAACTCAACAATTTTTTTTTTCTTCAAATTGTTCCCCAGTGTAATCAAACCTAGCCTAATTTTACCTAAACTTCTAACGGGGGGGCTCCGTCCCTCTAGACTCCCCGGCAACCTAACAAAATGTTACCTTACCCTAAGTGGGAGGGGTGGGGGGAGGGGGCTCAACACTCTGGTTATCATTTTGTTTGTGAGGATCGTCAGGTTCACACGTCTCTGGACTTAGAAGAAATGCAATCTATTTTCCCTAGATCTAGGGAATTTTGACCATTTATACTACACCCCTAACTCAAAAACTATGTGGTTGCGACGCATATTTTGTACCCCAGCCAAATATCTCGCATTAGTCCAGGTCCCCAAACTTGTTTTGGGGGAGAGGGGAGAGTATGGGCAAGCAGTAGAATAATACAAGAAATAATACCAGTAAATAAATAAATAAGAACAAAAATTGTAATATGTGGAGGCCCCATGCCCCAGTTTGGCAGTTTTCCCCATTTTCTGGAGGCCCCCTGATTGAGGAGACCCCTGGGCAGCTGCCCACTTTGCCCACTCCTAAATCCGGCTAAATACATTGTTATTAATGGAAAAGGTGACCGTAAGATTTGGTGAGAAAAAAAAACTTTAACAGGTTTCCGTAAAAAAAAAATATCTCCATCTGAGATACTATCACTATGAGTGTTTATTTCACTATGAATAAGTTTATTTCACTATGAATAAGTTTATTTCACTATGATCACCATTATGGCGCCTTGCCCCCATTTAAGACTGTAAGCTATTACTGTAGTCTGTCTCAATAAATTTTTGATCAGTCTATTTGATCTTGTTTCAGTGCCATTCAAAATCTGTCATAAAAAGATTATTGCTTACATTATTCAGCCTTTGTATGAAAGGATGTACAATAATACAGATGCAAGTACGATAATTTTGACTGGTTTAGTACGATATTTTGGGCAAATTCATCTGGCAACGCGAGGGCCCCCGCCGCTCGGTCAGTGATTGTGCGGTATCAACAAAATACCGGTATTGCCGATACCGGTTTTCGGGAATAATACCGGTACGTTCTCACACCGGTATCAGTTAAGGTACCGGTATACCGATACTGGTGTCAAAATAAAGGTATTACCGATATCGGTATTTGATTTTTTCTTGTCTTTTTTTACTTGTCCATTCTCAGAGAATTATTAACCCCTACAGCATAGACCCCCCTAAAATAAAGTTTCCTGTGGCGTCAGCCGTTTTTTTTTTTTACAATTCTTAACCCCTACCGTACAGCATAGACCCCCTAAAATAACATTTCCTGTGGCGTTGGCCATTTTTTTGTTTTTTTACAATTCTTAACCCCTACCGTACAGCATAGACCCCCCTAAAATAAAGTTTCCTGTGGCGTCGGCCATTACTTTTTTTTGCATCAGTAATTATTACGTATAATGTAACTTCTAAATAAGGAAAATAACAATAATATGATTCAAATTTACTTTTAACATTTATTTTTGGACAAAGAGTTCCTGAGATTCCTGGGAAAGACAGTTTAGATAGATATATAGCCAGAGCTGGGCAGTATTTGCATACATTTATATTTAAATACATTTGTGCATTTATAAATGTATTTATAAATGCATTACTTTTCATGTATTTAAATACAGTAATTAAATACTTTAATGAGTATTTAAATACATTGTATTTAAATACATATAATATAAAAATGTAAATATTTTTTTTTATTATTTTTTTATTTGGCCATAAACCCGCCCAACTATCAAATCATTTTATGGTAGTCGCCCCAAGGTTGGGGCCGCACACCTGGCTTATTGCATTCAATTGCATTCTAAAGGCGTCAATAACCCCGCAGTTGCGGCGCCTTAAAACTATAATATTTATTTATCTAATTACCCCTAAATGGTCAAGCCAACACCTGGCGTGACCTGACTCCGCCGCGACCCAAATACCTCCGCGCACTTCTCGCCTTTCTTGTCTTGGTGACGAGCAGTGGCGTCTCGTGATAAAATAAAATGGAGGGACTGCAAGCTTTACACAACAGTAGGATACACAAATTTTACCTATCTCATTTATGAGTTGTAGTTGATGTTCACGGATTTCAGGGCATATGGTAGTAGTGGTGGTGGTAGAAGGTGGGGGTGGTATTGTTGGTAGTAGAGGGGATGGCTGAGGTGGTGATGGTAGAATTACAGTATTACTTGAAAATAAAGTCGGTACCGCTTGATTTTAGTCTTTTCATTTAATGTCAGCTGGGAAAAGCTGATGTTTTGCAAATACTTCACTGGATTTCCCATCGTCACAGGGTAATTAAAGAAAGCACGTTTTAACCACACCGTCTACATGCACTGTAAACACGAGAGGGACGAGACTTAGCTGCCTCGACTGCAGCTCTTTGTGTTCACAAGTGGCGCGGCGGCGGCGCAGACATGAATCGTACAGCAAATATGAAAGTAACTTAAATTTTGGTCTGGTGTTAATGAAAATTCACTTGGTAACGTATTGAAAATAATTAAATAACATATAATGACTTTTTATTATGATATATTTGTTAGTAGTGTATCAATTCTGTTGTGTCTCTAAAGGCATCATACACCTGGCAGTGAGTGTCTGGGGGTGCTGCAGCTCTACAGCCCTATGCCACGAGCCGCCACTGGTGACGAGGATTCTCCAGAGTAGTAGACGATGAGCCACTGGGAGTCATTTGACCTTTGACCCCTAACGGTACTTTTACTTCCGGGTTCATTGACCTCTAACGGTATTTTATTTGACCTCTTGACCTCTAACGGTATTTTACTTCCTGGTTCCCACAGTGACCTCTTGACCTCTAACGGAACTTTCCTTCCTGGTTCCCACGCTTTTATGAATGGGTGTGTACTCCAGCATTGTACTATGCATTTAATGAATGAGTCACTACTCCAGCTGAATGGAGCACGTGGTGTACTCCAGTGACCTCTTGACCTCTAACAGTACTTTACTTCCTGTTTCCCACAGTGACCTCTTGACCTCTAACAGTACTTTACTTCCTGTTTCCCACTGATGACACTCAGAGAAAGTTGTGAAACTTTTAAACATCATTTCTTTATGCATCCCTCCCTCCTCCCTCCCTCCCTCCCTCCCTCCCTCCCTCCCTCCCTCCCTCCCTCCCTCCCTCCCTCCCTCCCTCCCTCCTCCCTCCCTCCCTTCCACGCCCCCATTCTTCCTCCTTCCATCCATCCCCTTCACGCTTTTTTACCTCCTGTTCCTTAATCATGCTCTCTCTCTCTCTCTCTCCTCTCCCCTCTCTCTCTTCTCTCTCTCTCTCTCCTCTCTCTCTCTCTCTCTCTCTCTCTCTCTCTCTCTCTCTCTCCCTCTCTCTCTCTCTCTCTCTCTCTCTCTCTCTCTCTCTCTCTCTCTCTCTTTTATTTTTCCCTTCCTCTCTATCTACCTCCTTCCTCCCCTGGGCCTCTTCCCACACTCTCATTCATATTCCCATCATCTTTCTACTTATCTTTCTCATTATCCTTTCTTATCTTCCTGACCCTACTCTCTTTTGTCCTTTATAGTCCTTACGTCTTTCCTTACTTGCCTACTCTTTCCCAAGATTAATAGACACCATTTAAAAGTCTATTGATCTTGCTCTTTCCCTTCCTTTAGTCTCTTGCGTCTTATTTTCTGATCTATATCCTTCCTTTCTCTCATCCCCTTTCGCTTTCATCTTCTTCGCTTCCTTCCCTCACATTAGCTTCTTATTACCCTTCCTTCCTCTTTCTGTATTACTCTCTCTCTCTCTCTCTCTCTCTCTCTCTCTCTCTCTCTCTCTCTCTCTCTCTTTTCTCTCTCTCTCTCTCCTCCTCTCTTCTTTTCTTTTCTCTCCTCTCTCTCTCTCTCTCTCTCTCTCTTCTCTCTCTCTCTCTCTCTCTCTCCTCTCTCTCTCTCATCCCCTCTCTCTCTCATAGTGGCGTCAAGCTTGTCTCAGCACTGAATGAATGAACTTTTTTGGAAAGTCATCGTAGTGAGGTGTGTGTGTGTGTGTGTGTGTGTGTGTGTGTGTGTGTGTGTGTGTGTGTGTGTGTGTGTGTGTGTGTGTGTGTGTTCTTATCTTACCTATTTGTACAAAAAAAAAAAAAAAAAAACGTTGTACCGTAATATATATATATATATATATATACATATATATTATATATATATATTTTATATATATATATATATATATATATATATATATATATATATATATATATATATATTAATATAATATATATATATATATATATATATATATATATATTTTATATATATAATATATATATATTTTTTTTTTTTTTTAGATCACTACTTCCATGTAGCTTTATTACTAGGTCAGGGAGGAAAATATAACAAAAGTTGTGCAAAACTAATATATTGAAAACAACAAGAAAATCTATATTCCATCTTTTATATGATAAATACGAGAGCGGAAGGGAGTCTACCGCCACCGTCAGCCACCTGTGTCTGGGGGAACAAATAAAAAATTGTGAGCTATTCGGATGTGATGATACTTTCTTGATCCGAATAGAATAAAATTGTATCAAGTATAGGCGTCCAGTCTCTGGCTCCTTTGCTTTTGGCTCAGTTCTTACGGCTGGAACGTGTCAGCGAGCCACGTTCCAGCCAATTAACTCATTACGCTAATTACTCATTAAGGGTTTGTTCTACGCAAAAAAGTTTGTTCCACAGACCCCCATTGATTTTGACAGCACTACTTCCATGTCAAATTTCAGCTCAATCCGATAATATTTAGGAGTAGTTTACGCTAATTACTCATTAAGGGTTTGTTTTCCGCAAAATGTTTGTTTCACAGACCCCCATTTATTTTGACAGCACTACTTGCATGTCAAATTTCAGCTCAATCCGACAATATTTAGGAGTAGTTATACACTTTTTGGCTTAAACTTGGTTCCACGGGTCTTATGGTAAGAAGCAGATCGCTTCGCTCGCTGCCAATGGACCCTACCCATAACTACGTCACGGTTTGTTTACATCGGTGCATTGTGGGGATAAGTCGGGGTCGCCGCGGGTGGACCTACGAAGGGAAAACTACGGCGATGGAAGAATTTCGAGTTATTTTGCGCGAAATTGATATTCCAGGTGCTATATTACTGTGCTCTGTTCTCGCTGACAACACTAAAGAGAAGACCTGAGGTAATGGCTGATGTGCAGAAGCTTCTAAACCAAGAAAACAGAGTCATAACAGAGCCTCGTCAAAAGGTAAGCAACTGGTAGGTACGTAATGTGTCCCTACCACTTGCTTACTTCTTAGTGTGTGTGTGGGTGCAGGTGGAAGGCGCTCTCATTCTACCTGTTCTTCTATGAGTTCGTATATCTGTCTAGCTGTAGGCTACATGTCATTGTAGGTTCATTTGAGCTCTTTGTAAGGAGTTGCGATGCCTAAAGTCATCACTTGCCTGTTGTCATGGGTCACTTGTCCCTGTCTAATCACTTCTTCCTTATAAACTACAACTTATATATTCACAAACAGTGAAACCTACCACAAAACTTGAAGGAGGATTATTTCCTATTTTATATCTTGCGGTAGTAGGGGTAATGCAAGTTAATGTTACTGTGGAGCGGCCCGCTGCGGCCGCTTGACAACCCTATGTTGTTGACGTCACAGCATGGCGCCGGTCGTTTTAGGGCGCACAAATTTTCCTCCACTTAAAATGGCTGCATCATCAAAAATACTGTTCACATCGAAAATTCAGCATCACTGCCCTACTATATGAGTCTTGAAGATTTCCAATCTATCGTTACCTCAAGTAGAGTAAATGGGTCCATTTAGGGTTTCCCGACACACCTTGGCTTGTATTATTCATTCAGTCACCACGCACGGGATGCAGTTGCCACACACTCTATCATGTATTCCCCGCACGCACAAACACTACGTTGTAACCTTGGTAGACACTGCGCAGTCATCACCGCCTGGGCATCGAGAACATAATCTCTATTCCAAACATATTCCTACACTTAATACATTACTGCTCAATACAAGAATTCATTAATATTTTCCGAGTAATAGGAAATCATAATCCAATCATGTGCACTCCCCTCACCGTTTCACTCTTTCTCTATAACCTCTTCACTTTTTTATGCTTTGCCATAGTGCCATGTGACCTCTGATGTCTGGCACATTTCCACCTTTTTGGCATTAAATCAATCAATCAATCCAATATCACTCCCACGCAATATTAGCATTCAGTTCCACAAAATCTCTAAATTCTGGTTGTCACATTATCACTTCATTATATTCACCTCATTTTCAGCCCCTGCCATACGCATACCATTCATCCGTCTCTATAACACGTCTTTCACCCACGCAAAACGTACATCCACGGTAGTCATCTGTCTGCCGCAGTTGTCGTCGAGGCTAATTAGAACATGACTGGGTCTGGATTCAAGTATTTTTACCTTTCTTTTGTTTCTACAGGTCACAACGAGTGTGAAAGTAACAATGAAATGTGCAAACAAACAAAAATCATGGTTAGGTTAGAACGTTAGAGTAGGTTTTGTTTAAGGGTTTGATTAGGTTATTATTTGATGCTTTAAAGTAATCGTCCAGACCCATTTTTTCTTTGCATAATTATGTTGAATGTTCATTCAAAATACCTAATCCACAAAAAAATATTCATCTTCACGCCTTATTTCCCTAAAAACATGACTTTTGTAAAAAGCGCGGGAAAAACAACAGCCACATTCCAGCCGTGGCGCGAAACTTGTTGGCGACGTCACACGAGTGAGCCTCCCAGCCCCGCCCGACACAGACACACGGAGACTCTGAGAAAAATGTAGTACTTGGGGAATTTTGGGTGCTTCTGGTATTCTTTTTGTGCGACACGGCACATACTTGCATCCTGCATGGGCACGGCAAGAAAGCTGTGCCATTCCCGAGAGCTTAGCACCCATTCACAACCCAACACGGCGACGATATATGTGTGCAGACCTTAGGAGCGACGGGGAGTGGCTGGTAGTGGTACTGCAGCCGGCAGCCCTCTCATCTCGGTGGCCTTGCACCTACCCGCCGCTCCCCGCCGCTTGCCGCCGCTGCACACATCTGCACACATATATCGTCGCCCCACAGTTTGCAAATGGGGGCTAAGCTCTCGGTAAAGGCACAGCCCCCACGCTGCACCCACACAGGATGCAAGTACATGCCACATCGCACAAAAAAAATATCAGAAGCACCCAAAAATTTCCCCCAAATACTACATTTTTCTCAGAGTCTCCGCGCATATGTATCAGGCGGTGCTGGGAGGCACGGAAAAACAATAGAGAAGTTCGAAGACAAGAATTCGCTGACAACATAGAGAAGACCTGAGGTGATGGTTGATGAGCAAAGGCTTCTAAACCAGGAAAACAGTCACAGCAGAGTCTCATTAAGAAGTAAGCAAGTGGTAGGGACACATTACGTACCTACCAGTTGCTTACCTTTTGACGAGGCTCTGTTATGACTCTGTTTTCTTGGTTTAGAAGCTTCTGCACATCAGCCATTACCTCAGGTCTTCTCTTTAGTGTTGTCAGCGAGAACAGAGCACAGTAATATAGCACCTGGAATATCAATTTCGCGCAAAATAACTCGAAATTCTTCCATCGCCGTAGTTTTCCCTTCGTAGGTCCACCCGCGGCGACCCCGACTTATCCCCACAATGCACCGATGTAAACAAACCGTGACGTAGTTATGTCTGGGGCCCATTAAATTTTATTCTGGCGAACTACCTTCATTTATACGAAACTTTACACTCACAATGAATTTAGTTTCAATAAAACTTCTTTTTATACATGAAAATTACACCTTTGAATCTAAGTATGAGAGAGGAGAGCCCGCCACCAGCGACATATTTACTGCGGAGAAATCAGGGGTAATTATCAAGAGGTGCTTGACCGGACGGTAATTATAGAGAGGTGGGGGAAAAAAAAGGTGGATCGAGGAGAAAGTGTCGTAGCGAGGAGGTGACTGTCCTGATGACAATTGTCGCGAGGAGATAGGTGACTGGTGGCCGGGTGTAGGAGAAGGAGGGTTACTTAAATTATCGTTCAGAGCCAATCGCTATTCAAGGAAAGACGTGAAAGCTGCAAGAAAGCCACGCTGTAAAAAAAAAGAACTAAAAAAAAAAGAACTAAAAAAAAAAAAAAACTAGTTACAACAGATGGCGTCTCTTGTCACCGTGTGCATCGTCTGCATGTGTACATTTGCTGGCCGGGAATTCGAGCACGTGGAGACCAGCAGGATGAAACCCCTCACAACACGTTGTCACCTGCGCTTGCATGATATTACATGTCCTCTCACGCCTGTGAGTGTGATAGCCTCACCCGTCTTATACAGTGCTTATAGTTTATGATCCAGCCTGGATTCCTCGCAGGCCTTAACAACACCGAGACCAAGAACGCCAGGATGAGTGAACAAGAGCATTGATGAGTTCTGTGCAATATGTATAAGAAGGAACAACAATAGCATGTTTATAATGTATTCCCTAAGGCCACAGGAAGGTAAGGACATCCGTAATAAGTGAACTTATAAAGTAACACTTTAGATCTTTCTAAAGTGAACTATGAATATGATTATGAACATAACTAATAGGTAACTATAATTAGTACAGGCTTGTATGTTTCGGAGACATAACAACTGTGTGTATGGCACGAGGCTGAATATTGTGTTACCATGTTATGGACTTGTTATGTAGTTTTAATTACCTAATTTTTTGCCAGCGTTTTTCATGCCATGTTTTCTCGTTATTGCTTGTACTTATGTTAAATACATACATTATGAAATACCTAGTCAATACTGGTTATGATGCATTTGTTTTTACCTTTCCTTACCTCACTAATAATCTTTTCTTCAGGAGAACCTCTCCACTGTACGAGTATTTGCCAGCCTTCCCTTATTTGATGCTCTATGAATTAAAGTATGTTATGTTTTTGTATGTCCGTATGCTTCATGTATGCTGCCAACAAATGAAGATATATCTGCATGAGTTTACTCTCCACATTGTAAATTGTGAAATATACATATAAGGATTCCATATTTTCATTTCACTTTCACTGTTGTAATATGAAAAATAATATAAATCTACAATATTCTGCATATATAAAGTACAATACATGTATGTAAAACATACCTGCTCACCCTAAAATATCATGCACTAGTTACACTTGGGCTGAACAGGTTGTGCTAAACGGGTTGATAGTAGCTAAAGGTAAAGATGGGGGTATATATAGAGACAGAGATTATTATTATTCTTTTTTAAATACAGCATGCATTGTCGAATAAAAGCCACTCGTATGTTGTCAGGCTACTTCTCTGTTCTCCGTTGTTTGTTAAATACATAAATTTAGATGTGTTTTTTTTTTCCCTACCCTCTCTGACTTCCACCTAACTAATGCAGACAGTTTAATTCCTAGAACAAAAATGTAGCTACTACTTGAGAAAGTAGATAGTTGCTAACTGGTTATGTTCCTTCTGAACACTAAGTGTGAGGACACAAAGAGTATACGCGACACTTCACAACCTAATTGGTTGCTAGCCACAAAGGAACTTACATGGGAGAGTGTACTCCATAGAGACGCTAAACTCAAAGAACCATAACCTTTTAATATGTTATATAAGGCTTTACCCACAATTTCCATGGGATTATATTCTTTCGAGATCAAGGATGATTATAAGATTTATGTTCTTTTATCTTTTTTTCTAACATCTCTCAATCTGTTGTAAAAATTCCTCCCGTCCTTCCTTCTTTTCTTTTATCCCTACTATGAAGGGGGAGGAGCGTACACAATTGGTAGGAGGGGTGGGGTGTAGGTATGTAGGAGAAAGTCGGGAAGTCAGGGGATTATCATAGATTATAAAAAAAAAAAAAAAAAATAGGTGGACCACTTATGATTTACCATGGTTATCGTTAAAAGAAGTGAGCGCTCTTTGTAACATGTGGCGTAGTAGGAACATGTATATTCGCCACCAGTCACCAAAGTTCGGAGTATTCTTCAATCCTTCCAAATCACGTGTAGAAAAAAAAATGATTATGAGTATGTTTTCCCAGTCCTTTTCTCTGCCTGTCTAGAGTGATTTAGGTGTCGCTTGTTTTCGAGTGAAAACTATTTTTTTTTTTTGTTTGTGAGGGGAGGGGAGGGGGTGTTTTCTTTATGATTGCTTCATTTTCTTACTGCCTCTAGGTATATTTTTATTTCCGTTTTCTTTTATTGTGCTTCATCTACACTAACTGGTTCTGTGGAAACAGTGATTAACCTTCCTGCTTGTTGTTTGCCTTTTTTTTGAGACTCCAAGAACTCGGTCTTCATTATTATCTTTTTTCCATGATTCATAACGGGTATTCATATCTGGTAATTATTTGTTAAGTTTTTAAGTAGGAATTGATAATACCTGTTAATTCTAGCCTGTCATTATTACCCTGGGTGATTACTTTTCCCCGTTACACAGCATTGAGATTGGAAGACTAAGGGCTTACTGCAGACATAACACACAAATACACCCTTACACATCACTAGGGCCCGGATAGTTATGCACTAAAAAACCATGAAATATGCATGCAAATATGCACTAAAAATTGGACAAATATGCACTAAAAACAGGACAAATATGCATTTATATGCACTAAAAAATGTCACTTATAAAGCCAAGAATGCAGGTTATACGGAAACAAAATAGTTAATAGAAACTAATGTTAATGTTTATTAAGCAATATACATAATGTATTTAACATATATATGTGAAAGTGCTTCAAAAAATAAATATGAACATGTATTTACATTATAGACTGACATATTTTCAAACATTACAGATTGTGGTTGCATTTGATGATGACATGGTGGCGTAAGTTCTCAAGGTTAAAACTCCGCCTGTTGTCTGTCAGCATAGCTTTATATTCTGAGAACACCCTTTCTACGTCACACGAGACGATTGGTGCATGTTTCATACATAGCATGTTTGACATAGCGAGTGGCTGTACCGTCTCATCAATAATAGCATCACCACACATTATCTGACTGACTTTTTTCAGCTTTTCAAATCCCTTGTTTTTGTACAACACGTTGCTCAGTTTACCATAGTAAGCATCAGACTGCAAACTTTTCAGTTCATCAAGAACACCATTAACCAACCAGCCCCCTTTCTTCAAGTCTAGTAATTGTTGATGAGATGCACGCAAAATTCGTTGCAATGAAGAGCAAGCTTTCCTTCATTCCTTCAGTTTCAAGTAAGATCTTGCTTTCCTGAATGCTCTGAGCCTCCTCAGGGTCGAATGTCGCAATAACAGGTTCAATGACGTCGAAGTTTTTCCCATCGTACGTTGCAGCATCGCCTCACCTCACCCTCACCTCACCTCACCTAACCACACCTCACCTCACCTCACCTCCCAGTACCACTTGTGCTCAGATGAATATTTTACCAAAATATGCATTTATATGCAGTTATCTAGGAAATATGCACTTATCATAGAAATCACGCAAAATATGCTTTTGGGCATATGAAATATGCAAATGCTTTAACCCCCAAAAATCCGGGCCCTAATAATAACCATAATAATTGTAGACTATAAAAATTTAATAATAAAAATAAAAACGAGAATAAAAATAATAATAATAGATAATAATTAACAATAAGAAAATGTGACCCTAGGCTAGATTTTTAAAGTGAGCTTGTGTGATGTAATGGCCCCTTTTTTCTGTGAGGGTTCTACCCTCAGGGGTAGAGGGGGGGGGATTTTTCACAGCGGGGCATTGTCGCTGAGGTGAAACCGGCCATGATAACACGCTCCTCAGATACTGACCAATGAGCTTAAGCTCCCAAAAACCTTTCCTTCAGCAGTGGGAAAAGTAGTCCTAAAAAATAGCCCTCAGCTAGTCAGTTTTTTTGGGTCTTTTTACTATTCAGGGTCTGTTTCGAGAGAGAAAAAAAAAACCCAAATAATACCGAAACCCAAAAAATACCGACAAAATAAATACCGTTTCCCCGGTATCCGGGATGAAATTTACTAATCCCGTCCCGTATCCCCGGAAAAAATCAAACAAACCGGTAAAAACCGCGCCAAAAAAATACCGGTATTTCGTTACCGGATCCCGGGTGAAACACCCCTATCGAGGCACTCCCCCCGCGCCGCACGTCCCCTCCCTTGGACGAAACCGCCCGTCCCCCTCACCCCCACTTCCCCCCGCCAGGCACCCCCAGCAAAACAAAAAGGAAAGATACCTACTTAACACAAAAAGGATACAAAACCCCTAAAACTTACTCGTTCGATCCCAAAGTAAACTCGCGGGTTGTTTTTCGGGGGCCTTTGCGATTCCCTAAAGCCGGCCACACAGGGAGGCTTTTTCCGTGGGACTTTTTTTCGTCAAACCTTCCCTTTTGGGTTGGGACTTTTTTGGTCAAACTTCGAGGGTCATTTCGCCGAAAAATTTTCCCGACGAAAGGGTTTTTTGTAAATTTTATAAAAAATTTTTTGCAACATACACTTTCGTGGGAACATACTCTGGGGTCAAAAAAATTCTATTTTTTTTCTGTAATTAAAATTTTGGTTTTTAGAAATTTTTAAAGCTTAAAATGAACCCCATCAAAAATAATACATTACAGGAAAATTAATACAGATCAGTCATATTATAATGTGATAGATTTTCAAAAATATGAAGCTGTTTGATGTTTTTTTAAAAATTGGGCGGTAGAATGATTACTAGTGGAATATAAAACCCTTAGAAAAAAGTATAACGGGGAGAGAGGGAAATGTTTCTTTGGGGTTTTGACTAAAATGGGATGAAAATGAATGAGGGGGTTTAAAGGACGGGAAAGAAAAGGGGATGTTATTGCTGCGGGGGACTGTGTGGTGAGAAAAGGGGGAGGGAAATTTTTGAGACAGTGAAAAAAGTTTTGGAGAAAATTTGGGGTGTATGAGAAAAGCCAATAGAATTTGCATTTTGGGCTGTAGTTTGGTTTTGTTCATTCCCCCCTTTTTGTGGGGTTTTTTTTTCTTCTACGGGAGAAACCGGTTCAAAGCCCTGGCCTATGAAAAAAAGGCCCCTGTAATCCAAAGTCAGGTAAAATGGACAAGGACTGCGCGGCCCTTTTCTGAGAAAACTGACTACAAGGGGTATTATTTTACCCTATAGGACCGAAATTCCTTACCAATTCGGCGGGGGTTTCTGTTTACCTTATTGGTTCTATAAAAACTTTTCTCTCTATGAGTTTTCCATCGCAAATCATTATTTTTTGGAGAAAAAACCTGCTTTTTCATGGGGAGGGGCAAAAATTGTTTACGTCCCCCCCACTCTTTTTCCCTTTTCCTTTGTACCTGCATCGCCGTCTGTTTTTCCCTTTGCCGGGGACATTTTTTAAATTAAGGATTTGGTTTTAGCTAGGAGGTTAAAGCGTGGGATTAGGTTGGGGTTTGGGTTTGTTTATGGTCAAAAAGGGGGGGTTTTGGTTTTTTTAATTTTCATATCCCCATATACACTCCTTCCTTTTAAATACTTTTTAAAATCCCGAAAAAATTTGATTTGCGGGGAAATTTTAAACCCCCAAAATGTTTCTTGAACTATTAAAGATAAACAAAACCTACCCCCATTTGTGTGGGGAAATTTGGGTTTCCTACCTGTAAAACATTTACCCTACATTTACCGGGCCCAAAATTTTTGGGTGCTTCTTCAGATGGAGTTTTTTTTTTTCCTTTCTGGAAAACCTGGGGCGGGGGGGCCCCCGCCCGCCCAAATTTTCGGTGGCCCACGGGGTGACAGTGGCGACGGGGGGGGCCGCCCGCCCCCCGCCCGCCCCTCTTTTTTGGGGCTCTGCCACGCCCTGTTTGGGATGAAATTTTTAAACCCTAACCTAACCAAAAACCTTCTAACGGGAGGGGCTCCGCCCCCTTTCGACCCCCATAAACCGAAAATTTTAAAAACCCTAACCGAAACTTAACTTAAACCTTAACCGCGTGGTAGCCCCGGGGGGGGGGGGCGCATTCCCCCACTAAAACCCCTTTTGGGGCCCCACATAAACCCCCGATCTTCATCGTCGCTTTTTCTCTTCTAACAATAAACCTCCCCCCCTTTTCATCACCAGACTACGTTTTAATATATATATATTTTATTTTAATGCCCCTAAACAAAAAACATTAACAAAAAATCTTTTTCGTTTGTCATGTTTTAAAATCATTGTTTTTTTAGGGTTTGGGGTTGAAGCTTTTGGGCCCCCCCGTCTGCTAGGGGTGTTTTTAAAAACGGGTTTCAACCCCAAAGGCCTGTTTTGGTTCACGAAACATTCCGACAAAACGCCTCGTGTGAACCGTTTTAAAAGGGATCATCGTAGATTTAACCCGGGTTGTGGCCCCCCCCGCCCCGGGACCCTATCCCGGGGCCGGGGCTAGGGGGCTCCCCGGGACAATTATGCTTATTAGGGGTTTTATATTCCTGTTATTTTTTAATTATTCTTTTTTTATTATTAACAGAACTGGGCTTTTTTATCCGGGCCCTTAACATCCCCTTCCCCCCCGGGCCCCTTGCAAATTTTTTCCTTAAGCGGGTTTACCCTTGCGGTAGGGTTTTTCGGCTATTTTAAATGCTCTTTCCCTCTAAGGGGTTACTTTGTGGGGGAATTACAAATTAGGTATTTTCAAAAAAATCCTGTTTCGTTTCGGAGTTTTTCGTTTAGTTTTTGGAGCTACACCAAACTTTTGGGGTCGCCCACCTGCTTGGGAAAAAAAAAAAACCCCCCCCGGCTAGGAAAGGGTTTGGGTTTGTGTTTTGGGTGCCCGAACTGTCGCCGGGGTAGGGAAATTTTCGCCCCGGAAGGATGGTTTTATTTTTTCTCGTCCCGGGGAGTGTTCATATTTTCGGCGACGATCATTTTCTTGATTTTTAAATTAGTACCCAAAATGGTTTTTTAATGGGCGAGAGCTTTCGCGTCGCTACAGCCGTTTTGGGAAAATTTTAGCCTTTTCCCCCCCTTTTAAATGTTTTTTTTTTTTTCCTCCAAACCTTTTGCTGCTTCCCCCCCCCCCCCTCGTAGGTCCCGAGTAAGAAGAAAAAAGTTAATGATGACCAAATTTTAAAAGGGGGGAATTGCAAGGGGTTGGTTAATTCTTCCCCGTTAGTAGGTTAGATTTGGGAAAAAATAACCCTCTCTCCCAAAGGACAAAGCCCCCTTTTTTTGGGCCCAAAAAATTCACAGAAAATGGCCACCCAGTCCCCCGTGGTGAGTAAAAAGGGAAAGTGCCAGACATCAGAGATCCAAAATGGGACTATGCCCAAAGTTTCTTCTGTTTCCCGCGGCACACGGGTTCCGGAACGGAGGCTTTCGGGGGCAACAAACCGGGGCCACCCTCCCCGGGAAACCCCGACCCGGGAAACCCCAGAAGTTTTGGTTTTGATTATCGGGTGGCTTTTGCTAGGAGGGTTTGGTTACAAATTTTGGGTTTGGTTAAGAGGGGTTTGGTTTTTTTTATCGGGGGGTAGAGCCCCCCCCCTATGGGTTTGGTTTTCATTTTTCATAATTTAGGGTTTAAATTTTCCGGGGGGTCGAGGGGACGGGGCCCCCCCGCTAGGGGTTAGGTTAAAATTTTTTCCCAGATCTAGCAAAAAAAAACCCTAGGAAACTAGGGGAATTTTTTGGGTCTCCTACATAAATTCCCAAAAAAGCGTTTCCCGGGGGGGGCGCTTATTTGCTCCTCACCCGAGAACCCCCAAATTTCCCCCAGGGTTTCCCCAAAATTGGGTTTGGGGGGAAAAGAAAAGTTGGGCCCAAAAAATAGAAAATTTTCCCTTTTTTTGCACCACTTGTCACTTTCCCCCTTTCTAAAATATTTCAAATACGTAAATCTTACTCAATTTCCCCCAAAAAAAAGAAAAAAAATAAAAATTTTTTATATTTTATATAAAATCCCGATTTTTTCCCATGATTTGGTGCGTTTCAAAGATTAGTAAAAGCTTTTTCCCGGTCTTCTGACCCCTTGTCACGCCTTGTAAAAACGTGCAGACCCTATGAAAAATGATAAAACCAGCTTGTACCCGTCCCCCCCCAATTAGTAAGTTTTCCCTTTTTTTTTTCAAAAAATTTGAAGTAGGTTGCCTAAATACCTGGGTAAAAACCCGTTTTTAAAACCCAAAACTCCCTATTGGAAACCCAAAACTCCCCCTGACAACTTTGGGGGGGCCCGCCCCCCCAGACCCCCCTGCTAACCTAACTAACCTAACTGTTTTAAATAACTTTTAAACCCGGGGTTTTATTACGTAAACCCAACTTCACTGTGTGGGGTTTTGGGCCCCCCAAAAAAACTTACTTCACTAAAAAGACAGGGTTTGGTTTTTTTTTTTTTTTTTAAAAGAAAAAAACCCCCCCCCAAAATGGGGGGGAAAAAGGGATGGGCCCCAATCTTAAATAAAGGGTAACCCCTTTTAAGGCCAAAAAAATAAAGTCGGCGAAAACCAAAATTGGGGGGAGGCAAGCCCTCAATTTTTTCAAATCTTTTCCCCTTTTCTACAAATTTTCCCCTCAATCTCCCCTTCTCACACCTGTTTCAACACCCTTTTCCTCTTCTAGTCCCCCCCGAGTCGTAAATAATTTTTAGTTTTTAAGTCTCGCATTTCACTAAAAGAAGTTTTTTAAAAGCTCCCTCCTTGTGTTTTGTGTTGTTGGGTGTGTGGGGGTGTGTGTTGAAAATTGGTTTTTATGGAGGGGGGAGAGACAAAATTTTTATGGAAGGGAAAGGGAAAGGGAAAAGGGAAAGGGAAAGGGGGAATGGAAGGAATAAGGAAGGAAAGGGAAAGGGAATAAGGGAGAGAAGGGAAAGGGAAAGGGGGGGGTAGGAAGGAAAAAAAAAAGGAAGGAAGGAAGGGGAAAAGGGAAAGGGAAAAGGGAGAAAAAGGGAAAAGGGAAAGGGAAAGGGGTGGAAGGGAAAAAAGGAAGGAAAGGGAAAGGGAAGGGGAAAAGGGGAGGGGTGGAAGGAAGGGGGGAATGGATGGTAAAAAAAGGAAGGAAGGAAGGAAGAGAGGGGTGGAAAAAAAGGAAAGGAAAAGAAGGAAGAAAAAGGAAGGAAGGAAGGAAAAGGGGAAAGGGGGAAGGAAGGAATGGAGAGAGGAGGGGAGAAGAGAAGAGAGAGAGAGAGAGAGAGAGGAGAAAAGGGGAGAGAGAGGAGAGGAAGAGAGAGGGAGAGAGAGAGAGAAAAAAAAAAAAATGACCCCCCTGGGATTAACAACATCCCAGGGGAAGGAGGAGGAATGCGAGAGAGAGAGAGAAAAGAGAGAGAAGAGAGAGAGAGAAGGAGAGAGAGAGGATAGAGAGAGAGAGGGGAAAGGAAGGGGGGAGGGGTTTGGGAAGGGAAAAAAGGAAGAAGAAAAAAAAGGAAGGGAAAGGGAAAAAAGGGAGGAAGGAAGGGAAGGAAGGAAGAGAAATGGAAAGGGAAAAAAAAGGGTAGAAGGGAAAAAAGGAAAGGGCGGAAAAAAAGAAAGGGGGAAGGAAGGGAAGAGCGGGGGAAAGGGAAAGGGAAAGGAAGGGAAGGGAAAGGGAAAGGGGGAAGAATGAAGGGAAGAGAGAGAGAGGAGAGAGAAAAGAGAGAGAGAGAGGGGAGAGAGAGAAGAGAGAGAGAGAGGAGAGAGGAAAAGGGGAAAAGAGAAGAGAGGAGAGAGAGAGAAAGAAAAGAGAGGAAAAGGAAAAGAAAAAAAAGGAAAGGGGAAAGGAAGGGAAAGGAAAGGGGGGGAAAGAAGGAAGGAAAAGAAGGGAAAAAAGGAAAAGGTGGAAAAGGGAAAAAAAGGAAGGGGAAGGGAAGAGAGGATAGGAAGGAAGGAAAAGGGAAAGGGAAAGGAGAAGGGGAAGAGAGAGAGAGAGAGAGAGAGAGAGGAGAGAGAGAGAGAGAGAGAGAGAGAAAGAGAGAGGAAGAGAGAGAGGAGGGGAGGGGAGAGAGAGAGAGAGAGATGGCGAGGGAGGGGGAGAAAGGCCCCCCCTTTTTATTAAAAGCCATCCCCGGGGAAAGAGGAGGAATGCATGGTCCCCCTTTTGATTGGGAAGGGTGGGGGGGGGGGGGTCAAGAGAATATGAAAGTAACACTGGGGGAAAAAATTTTTGTTGGTTTTGGTTCCCGACACTTGTTATTAAGTAATTTTTTTTGGGGGGCCTTTAATCCAAAACTGATCCAGTTTTTCTCTATCCCTCAATTTTTTTAACTGTAGGGTTTTCGTTTTCCCTTTAAAAATTAAAAATACTGACATAAAAGTAAAAGTGCTTTTTTTAAAAAAAAGTTTTCAAATGTTAACATACAATGAAAAATAAAGAAATAGGCAGGAAAAAGAATTTTTTTTTAACATTTCTGTTTTTAGAAAGGTTAAAAGGGTATAAATTTTGGCAGGGTTTAAAGGTAAAAATTTACGTTTGTAGCTTTGTCTGGAGTGTTCAACTTGAGGACTATCGCGTTTGATGCTCCAACAATAGTCAGCCATCATATGCACATCCCATCTACCCTGGTAACGTTCTTTCATAACCTTCAAATCTTGGTGAAATCGTTCACCTTGCTCGTCGCTAGCAGCACCAAGATTTTCCGGAAAGTTGGCAAGATGGCTATGCAAAAAATGTACTTTAATACTCATGTTGCAACCAAGCGCTTTGTAGCTCTCCAATAGTTTCTGAACAATTTCTGTGTAATTACTTGCACGTGTATTTCCAAGAAAGTTCTTGACGACGTCTTTAAATGATAGCCAAGCATTCTTTTCAAGGTCTGACATAGTACCGTTGAAATTTTCAACGGTACTATGTCAGCCCTTAACCCCCTACTTTACGATCTGGCTATCATCCTGATAGGAGGTAACGACATCAAGGAGGACACTAGTGTGGATGGTTTATTTGAGGATATGATGGCCATCCATCGGGCCTTTTCAGGAAAGGGAATCACTTGTGTCTTATGCACAATAGAACCAAGAATTTACCCCCAAAACCACCCTCACTTTGTCGAGGCCGAGCGCTACAAAAAGATCTCAAGGGCCATAAATAGGAAATTGCAGCGTGAGCTCAAAGGCCACATCATTTTGTTGGGCGGAAAAACCTTCCCGATGGATCTGCGGATCATGGACGGGATACATCCAACCTTTGAAGGCAGACAACATATTTGGAACAAAGTGTCCAAAGCCATAAGACATCATCATAGCACTTGGACACAAACCCAGCAGCCATTGCAGGAATTTCAGTTTTAACTCTAGGTACTACTAACTTGTTAGTTTAGAGTCAATATTTTTATTTTTTTGGCTTAAATTTAAATTCATAACTAACAAGTCACTCATAATTCAACTTCCAAATTGACTATTTAGCAATTTGTATTCCATAAATTTAAAATTTTGTCTGTCTCCATATTTATTCATTAGATTGGTGGCATTTTGGCCACAGTTAAAACTCTAGCAGGCCATAAAGGGCACTGCACTAAGTTACTGGGTCAAATTGATGTAGCTCTGGAGGATCATGTGGAATTTCACCAACTTAAAGTGTGGAAAGCACAGTTAGAGAAAAAGATAAGTATCATATCAAATCTCTATGATACTCTAGTAAATGAGGCAGAAAGTGATAAAGTGGAAGCATTAATCTGTGATCAGGCTGATTTTGAAGATCGCTTACAAAATACCATCTATAAGATCTGTAACGCGAGAAATTACATTAATAGGGGAAGAGATGAAATAACAAATAAGTATCAATAAGCTAACGAGGAATTTTCCTCCACGCCTCATTCCTGAATCACTGGTTAGGCTTATATTTTAAGCCAGTAGTAATTAGACACGTAGCGAAACGAGGTGAGAACGGGGATTCTAGGTTAGGATAATTTTAGAAGCAGCTCGACGTTCATTGAGTTAAGTCGCCTGTGGGGAGGTGATATTCTCGCCCTTGGTAAAGGTATGTTATGAAATGTTTGTTAACTAGAGATGTAGACATGACTTACTGGTGATTCCTTTTTGTTGACCAGGACTAATAAAGTGTATTACTTAGGGTCCCAAGGTAGGATGCTGTTGGCGGACCAGGGGGCCAAGCGCTCACAAATTTAGCAGAGGGGGCAACTACAACATGTCATAGCCAGCCGTGTGAGGACAAGGAGAGAAAAGGAAATAGAAAAATAAGTGAGAGGGAAACGTTGGAAGTGGGATAGACTACGTATACATTATATTAGGATAACGACTTGAGCATTACATATGCGTATCGTTAAAGTGGTAACAGTGCGACTGAAGTTACCAGAGATAGTAAACTAGATTAGGATGACGACTTGAGCATTACATGTAGTCGGGTCACTTAGGGCGGAAAAAAGGCTTTCGCTTCACCTTAGGTGAAGGAAGTATTTTGAGGGTCTTATCTTAAGCATTTTGTGCCGCTGAATCCGAAAATCGTAGTTGGGTCACTCGTTAGCGGTAAGTTTTCGCGCAATTTGCAATTTGGCAATTTGGCAATAAAATTGGCAATTACAAATTGCAGAATGAGAACCAGACGTCGTAGAGACCTCGTTTTGGACTCAAATTGAAGCTTATTAAGAGTGCATAAAATGTTATTGAGTACTCCGTGGTTGTATCTGTTCGGATTACTGATCTATAATGGAAATTAGAGATAAGTGGAAAAAAATTGGGAAAAATATAAAAGGAATAATTTTGGCCTTAAAGCCTGAGTTCTTAATAATTAAAAACTAAATTTTAATTAGTAAAAAAAGTAAAATAACAAATAATTGTTCTTAGGACACATTTAATTAACGAATTTGTGCAAGGGTGGGTACAATTATTGCGTAGAACAGGGTATTTCAACTGAAAAATGCTTAGGATAAGACCCTCAAAATACTTCCTTCACCTAAGGTGAAGCGAAAGCCTTTTTTTCCGCCCGAAGTGACCCGAGTATTAATCCAGAACACAAAATTTCAAACAACGAAACCGAGTCTCCTCCGCGTATTTTTGGAAAATAAACAATTAGAACACAAAAAAATCCCTTACTTGCGATAGCGAGCGTGTTCACAAGTTGAAAAAAATCGAATATCTAGTCGTCTACGCCATCGACGTCCTCATGCCCATCTTCCTCGTCGTTGATGCACATCTCGGGGGAGCAATCGCAAAGCTCGAACAAGGAGTCTGCAGGCGTTGACAGCGGCAGCGATTGGTCGAGCAGTTCGTCTTGCATCCGCAACTGCATCCCATCCATGATACTTTGCGGGGCGGGAGGCAGGGTGGAAGGGATAGGCGCCAGGTTTGGTCCGTAGCCGTACTTGGTCGGGTCGAGGGTCACACAACTCCTTCTTCAACAGCCCCCATCCCGACGACGGCCTGTAGCTGGGCTCGCATAATGTGCTGGGTGGTGGCGTTGACTGTCGGAGGTGGGCCCGTGCTGCTCCAACCTTCTTCTTTTGAAGTGCCGTCCACCTCGCCTGCGGCAGAGAGCAGGTATATCCGTAAATTCTGCTCACAGAATCGGCACAGCACGTCCAGGCTTTCTTGCGTCAGCGGACCAGGGCTTCGGAGTGTACCCAAAGCGTCGAGCGTTGCCTGGTCGGCCGCCTGGAAACACAGGCCAAGCTTGCAACTTGCCTTTCCTGAAGAGGACGCAAGTGGTGTCGCAACCAGTCAGAGCATGGAAGGACGTGATCACATCCGCGTGAGAGCCCAGTTCATCGTGGATGAGCTGAACGTTGAAAGTCGTCTTGCCAAGCTGGAGGCACGTGTTGGGAGGTATCTTGGGGAAGTGTCGGAGGAGGAGGACGAGGACGTCAGTGTCCGGAGAAACTACGGTTGCCTCCACACCTTTGTCGAGCATGGAGAGATGATATATCATCTTAGTGTCCGCTTCCTCTTGTTCTGAAGCGAACTTGGCTCCGTCCGGTCCAGAAGTTGCCACGGCTTTGTCGCGCCACGCGCAGACGACGCGTAATCCCCATGAATGGTGCTGGATTTGGGAGGCAATGAGAGAGGTCATAGCAGTCTTGTTGCTTTTGGTGGACAAGATGTTTAGCCATGGTCCTTCCAGCTTTGATCCTCGTCGCTGCTTGGATGTCGATATCGTATCCTCCACCTCGGGCTCGCTGTTCCCTCGTCTTGTCTTTGGAGGGACGCGCCGATGTCGTACTGTCAAAGACAAGGTGCAACTCCCCGTAGCCAACACCCATTGGGCAACTCTCTGCAGGAGGGATCCAACCAGGTCCTTAAAGTTTGCTGAGCCGGAAACGGGGTGCTGCTGAAGGATAGCCATCCCGTCGAGGACCAGCACGCGAGAGGATGAAGGGGTTTGCGAGGCCGTGGAGACCGCCGCGTGGGCCTCTACGAATTCGCCTTTCGAAGCCCACTTGGCCAGCATACTCTGAAACATCCTCCTTGGGCGTCCGAGGTCGAAGGACCACATCTCCGTTATAGTTGCACCGCAAATGACACACGATTTCATTGCGAGACCTGGGAAGGAAAATGTGCGATATAATAAATGAATTTATTTTATTTACGGGTTTATAGCTAATTTCTAAAATTATAATAGCCAATGAAATTTTACATTTATTTGCGAAATTTCATTACCGTATGTCATAAAATACGACCATGAGGGGACAGTCAGAGAAAAGTTACCATTTTCTATTAATCAGACGGTAGTGCCTTTATGAGAACAGATACAGCCAGAAACATTTCATGACTTTTGATGTGAAATTAAGGCCAAAATTATTCCTTTTATATTTTTTTCCATTTTTTTCCAACTTATCTCTAATTTCCATTATTTAGTTCAGTAATGCGAAACAGATACAACCACGGAGTACTAAATAACATTTTATGCACTCTTAATAAGCTTCAATTTGAGTCCAAAACGAGGTCTCTACGACGTCTGGTTCTCATTCTGCAATTTGTAATTGCCAATTTTTTGCCAAATTGCCAAATTGCAAATTGCGCGAAAACTTACCGCTAACGAGTGACCCAACTACGATTTTCGGATTCAGCGGCACAAAATGCTTAGGATAAGACCCTCAAAATACTTCCTTCACCTAATGTGAAGCGAATCACCCTAAGTGACCCTACTAATGTGCGTATCGTTAATGTGGTAACAGTGCAACCGAAGTTACCAAAGATAGTAAACTATATTAGGATAACGACTTGAGCATTTCGCGTGCGTATCGCTAGGAGGGAAGGAAGACTTAATATTAAGATAACTTGTGAATGTATAATAATTACCAAGTGAGACAGTAAAGAGTTAAATATATTATAATTAGAAATATATTAACGCGTTTGTCATTCAGTTTCCAAACCAGTACTTACATATTTTCTTAAATCTTTTATTTTTGTTCATTCATATATTTTTTCCCACTTAATGTGGGTGGTGGCAGCGGAGTAACCAGGACTGTAGAGTACATTCCCAAGGTGGGCACTACATAATGGTGACAACGGTGTAGATGGTCAAAATGACCACTACAGATCGATGATGTGATAGAAGAAAATAAGCCTAAGAACTTGAGACAGACAGACAGACAGACAGACAGACAGACAGACAGACAGACAGACAGACAAACAACACGCACACTAACAAACAAACAAATGGATAAAACAAAATGGACAAAAATTCACAGTAAACAAATACAAACAACAAAAACGTACTATTAAAAAACAAAAACAGAAAACATAACTACATGTATTTTTCTCATCCACACAAAACATCCTCATCCAATCCACTTGCTTCTTTGGATCGTCCACCCTCATAACTGATCCATATTTATTATGTTTTGCTAATTTTTTTCTTTTCTTGCAAATTTTTCTGAAAAAAAAATATATATATAAACTTACAATATATTCAAGGTATTTCCCTTATTGCACAAAAACAGGTACATGGGATACTGTAGTTAAACAGAATAAAGTACATGATCATGATAAAGTAACTAAAAGCCGATTTAACCTGCCTCCCACTGCCTTACCCTGGCACCCACTGCCTTAACCTGCATACCACTGTGTTAACCTGCCTCCCGTCCTGTGTTACCCTGCCCCCACTGCCTTACCCTGGCTCCCACTGCCTTAACCTGCCTCCCATCCTGTGTTAACCTGCCTCCCGTCCTGTGTTACCCTGCCACCCACTGCCTTACCCTGGCTCCTACCTGCCTTTAACCTGCCTCCCGTCCTGTGTTAACCTGCCTCCCGTCCTGTGTTAACTGCCTCCCGTCCTGTGTTACCCTGCCACCCACTGCCTTAACCTGCCTCCCACTGTTTTTAACCTGCCTCCCGTCCTGTGTTACCTGCCTCCCACTGCCTTACCCTGGCTCCCACTGCCTTAACCTGCCTAACCACTGTGTTAACATGCCTCCCGTCCTGTGTTACCTGGCTCCCACTGCCTTACCCTGGCTCCCACTGCCTTAACCTGCCTACCACGTGGTTAACCTGCCTCCCGTCCTGTGTTTACCTGCCTCCCACTGCCTTACCCTGGCTCCCACTGGGCCCTTACCCTGCCACCACTGCCTTAACCTGCCTACCACTGTGTTAACCTGCCTCCCGTCCTGTGTTACCCTGCCTCCCACTGCCTTACCCTGGCTCCCACTGCCTTACCCTGGCTCCCACTGCCTTAACCTGCCCACCACTGTGTTAACCTGCCTCCCGTCCTGTGTTACCCTGCCTCCCACTGCCTTACCCTGGCTCCCACTGCCTTACCCTGGCTCCCACTGCCTTAACCTGCCTACCACTGTGTTAACCTGCCTCCCGTCCTGTGTTACCCTGCCACCCACTGCCTTACCCTGGCTCAATTTTTGGGGGGCTGAGTCCTTGACTTGGGGGGGCTAAGTCCCCCTTAGCCCCCCGCGGTGACGCCATGGTTGCTACTCATGACGCTATCGTGGTACGTTCATGGTACCGTCATGGCACAGTCGTGGTTATCGTAGCTCTATCGTGACGACAAATGACCGTTGATTTTCCATTCGTGACGTAGTCTTACAGCTGTCATGACTCCATCGTGACCATCTTACGACCGTCATGACACATACGTACAGGCAGCGTGACATTGTTGTGAGGCTATCGTGGTCTGCGTTTATCTTGGCCAAATTTCACGATAGCGTCAATAATCAAATTGGTGGCGCTATCGTGGTTCGATTATGTAATGTGTGAAGGGAGCTTAAAGTAATCGTCCAGACCCATTTTTTCTTTGCATAATTATGTTGAATGATCATTCAAAATACCTAATCCACAAAAAAGTATTAATTTTCACGACTTATTTCCCTAAAAACATGACTTTTGTAAAAAGTGCGGGAAAAACAACAGCCACATTCCAGCCGTGGCGCGAAACTTGCCCAGGCCTAACTACGCCCCTGAGTAGTAGTAGTAGTAGTAGTAGTAGTAGTAGTAGTAGTAGTAGAAGTAGTTGTAGTAGTATAGTAGTAGTAGTAGTAGTAGTAGTAGTAGTAGTAGTAATAGTGGTGATAGTAGCAGTTGTAGCAAAGAAAGAAGCACAAAGAAATACACCAACAGAGACAGTAGCAGCAGTAAAAGCAGTAGTAGTAGTAGTAGTAGTAGTAGTAGTAATAGTAGTAGTAGTCAGTGGCGTACCCAGAAAATTGAAAAGGGGGGGGCCAATATATATATATATATATATATATATATATATATATATATTATATATATATATATATAATATATATATTATATATATATATTATATATATATAATTTACTATAATTTATTCTTTGCCAAAGGGGGGGGCCATGGCCGCATGCCCCCCCCCCCTCGGTACGCCACTGGTAGTAGTAGTAGTAGAAGTAGTAGTAGTAGTAGTGGTGATAGTAGCAGTTGTAGCAAAGAAAGAAGCACAAAGAAATGCACCAACAGAGACAGTAGCAGCAGTAAAAGCAGTAGCAGCAGTAGTAACAGCAGCAAAAACATCCCGACCAATCATCACAACAAACCCAACACGACCAGTGGTAAACGGGAGGTTGTAAATAGTTTATTGCGATCCTGCAATTGCTTCCTTCCTGCCAAGGTCAGCCAGCCTGCGCCCATAAGTGAATCCCTCTCCCTGTTCACCTTGGGTGGACGTGCTTGTGCCTTAAGTTGTGTGGCGCAGCGAGACGTCCTGCAGGTGGGTGTGACGGTACCTGGAACTGTCGCCGATAGGAACTGTCGCCGATATCGGCGACTGTTCCAATTTTTCACGTCGGCGGGAGTTCCAATTGTCGGCGACAGTTCTAGTTCTTGATCTTGATATTACAGTACCCAATATATCATTTAATAAGCTTTTAATCATGTTTCTGCATTCAGGGATTAAATACCAGCAAAAACTTGAACTATCAAAGGCTTTCAATGGGAGAAATATACTTGTAAAGTTGTCAACACCCTTCTCCTGACTCCGCCCCCTTGGAGACTTGACCTGGCGCAGCATCGCAAGCGACGCAAGGCGATCGCAATAGTACGGCCCTAGGTGTCTTGAAGACACCTTCACCTCCCTCTCCTTAATTCTCTCCTTCTCTCATTCCATCCTTTCCTCCTCTATTTCATCCTTGTTCGAGACAGACATATAGGAGCCACGAACATATATATATGAGCTTCCAGCAATAACTTGAACTATCAAAGACTTTGAATGGGAGAAATATACATGTAAAGTTGTCTACGCCTCCCTGACGCGCCTCATTGGAGATTAGCGCGAGAATACCTACCCGCCCTCCCCCCCCCTGGGAGAGTCCCACGGGGGTCCTCCCACCCGTCGTTGC
>JACEEZ010026005.1:24012-34012 GCA_016584305.1 Chionoecetes opilio
TCTTCTGACCGCACTTACTGTCTTGCACACCGATCAATTTCACGAAGCGTCACCCCACTCTCGTTCACGGCTCTCGTTCAATCTGAAAAAAATAATTGATCCACTCATTAGAATTGAGTATAATTTCATATATTTGTTCTGGGGATCAACAGGTTTCATAAAAATATTGTTTTGTTTCTATTGCAATTTGTGGTGGGTTAGGGGTAAAAACGCGCTAAATTGATTGGACTATTAGCCATTTCGGGCTTTCTAGCCAATAAAGAAGCTCAAAGTCTTGACAATGTGCGACCCCTAGTTCAATTGGGTAGCTATCAATGTAGGGTAGTTGCTGTAGTTAATGACATCGGTATAAATTTAACGGTGAAAGGACTTAAATCTACAGCTGAAACTTTGAAAGAGAAAGGTGTTAGACTAGTTAGAAATACCTTTGAAGATGTTGATGGCCCATACCAGTTAATAATAGGCGCTGATTATTTTGGTCGATTCCTAAGTAAAGTCATCAAAAGACATATTTCCATGTTCACCAGTGCCGGTGGTAAAGTTATAATGGGACCTATCCCACAAACTACTCACCAGCCAAAACAAGAGTAATGCATTCCTAGTCATGCACATTGCACATCCCCTCCTGGTTGCTAGAATAGGAACTTCATTAGTTCCCACTCAAATTAATGAGTTAATGGAAGAAGGGGATATCCCCGTGCACAAATTATGGGATCTAGAAACTATCGGTATAATACCCGAGCAGAAGAGGATCAAATACCCAGAAGAGGATCAAAATACTCTAGATCACTATGATCACACTGTCAATTATTTTTATTTTAAATATGAAGTAGGTCTACCTTGGCAAATAAATGCCCCTGTGTTACCTTCCAATTATGACATAGTTAAGAGCCTCTTAAATAGTTCAATAAGAAAACTGAATAAAAATCAGTCTAAATTGGAGTGCTATGATAAGATCATTCAAGATCAATTAAAGGATGATTTTATCGAAAAACTGGGGGGAGCAGTAAATTATAATATAGGACATTATTTACCACACCATGCAGTGGCTAAAGATTCATCAACCCCCCCCATCAGAATAGTTTTCAATTGTTGTTTCAAAACTAAACAAGATGCTAGTTTAAATGACTGTCTGCAGACAGGACCGAATCTCTTGTCTAATCTAGGAGATGTCCTAGTAAAATTCAGAACAGATAAATTCGCCTATGTGGCTGACATCTCTAAGGTTTTCCTAAGATTAGGTCTAAAAGAAGAAGATAGAAATTTCACAAAATTCCTATGGCCTGAAAATATATCTCAGGAAGATAGCCCCCTAGCCACATATAGGTTTAAGTCAGTTCTGTTTGGTTCTTGCTCAAGCCCCTTTCTATTACTCTTGAGTCAAAAAATATTATTGATCCCAGACAGTTTGGTTTTCGAACAGGGAGGAACACTTTCTCAGCTTTAAAAACTTTCACAGAAGACATATACACTAGTCTGGATTCACAAAACTCTCTTCTTAGCATTTATATCGATTTCACCAAAGCATTTGACACAGTAAGACATGACATACTGCTACGTAAATTGCAGCATTACGGGATACGAGGGACTGTTAATGATTGGTTCAAAGACTACTTACGCAATAGAACACAGTCAACAAAAATACTTGAATTTAAATCACCACCACTATCCATTCACTATGGGGTTCCTCAGGGAAGCGTGTTGGGTCCCATTCTATTTCTTGTTTATATAAATGATCTTCCCCTTATCTTTAACAACCTAAAAACTATACTCTTTGCTGATGACTCTACCCTATACATTGCAGATAAAGATCCTGCCAACCTGATACACATTGCCAACTATGAGCTTCGTAATCTAAAAAAATGGTGCTTAAGCAATAGATTAATTGTAAATTTGAGTAAAACTTTCTATATGCTGTTCACAAATATGCCACTAACGACCTTCCACCCTTAATTTATAATGACAACAACATAGAAAGAACTCACACACACACACTATTGGGTATAACACTAGACGATAAATGACATTTAAGCCACATATAACTAACCTCGTGCTCAAACTATCTAGAGTTATGTCCCTGTTATACAGAGTCAAAGAACTTGTCCCCATTAACATAATGAAAAAGCTGTATGATGCCCATGTGCTACCACATCTTCACTACTGTACACCCATTTGGTGCAGCACCTACCCCACACATTTACTCCCTCTATTTAGACTACAAAAAAGACTCATTAGGATTATTACGGACAGCGATTTCTATGAACATACTCAACCTCTTTTTAAACAATTACACTCACTAAACCTTTTTGATATTAATAAACTTGAAATTGCAGTATATATATTTAAAATAATCAACTGTGAAAATATAGCATTACTACAACAACCACATCACAGCTATCCAACACGCACCCATCATAACATCCGTATACCATTGCATCATCTAACAATTTTTCAACATTCACTATCCTATCTTGGTCCCAAAACGTGGAATGCTATCCCTGATCATATAAAAACTCTACCCTCACTATATTCTTTTAAAAAACAACTAAAAAAGTACATACTGGAACAATACTAAATGCAGTTATTGAAAAAGTAATAATAAAACATCATGGATATGTGCATGTGTATGTATATGTATATGTGTACAAGTGCTGTGTCGGTTATTATGTGTAAGTTACTATGTGATTATATGTATTCTTGGAGTTGTGCCATCCTATTGTTGGCAGTCAAAGGGTTTGGAAGGGTTGGGAGTATATATATTTATATACCTCATCAAGAATGTATTTTAATATTAGGTCTCACCTATAACCATATTTTCATCTACTGCCCAAAAAGCATGCTTTATATGGGCTGCCTTAATGTATACTGAAAAAATCTTAACTATTTTGTACCGTTTATAAGGCATAATAAAATGTTTCAAATGTTTCAAAATGTATTAAATTAAACATTGCAGTACCATTTTTAAAGGGTTCTGATAGCCCAGAATTGGGAAGAACTTCTTATGGATAATTTGCAGGGGACAATAAATTTGAGGAAGAACTAATACAAATTTATAATCTGGCTAATAAAGAGTGCAGGGAAAGGGCCCGCCCCCCCTTACAGAGTTGGAATACTAATTCTCCAAGACTAGAAGGGATAATCAGGAAGGATTTCCTTAATTATATGCCACCAGAGATCCAATCAGTGTTAGGATTATGGTGGAATGTAAAAACTGATGAACTGAGATTAAAGTGTCCAGATTTTTCTGATGTGGTCCTAACAAAGAGAACACTCTTAAGTCAGGTCAGCCAAGTATTTAACCCCTTTTGGGGATAGTGAGCCCAATAACAATAAGGGGTAATGTCTAATACAAAAGACCTGGGGAGAAACACCTCGATTGGGATACCCCCTAGATGGGAAATATACAACAGAATGGGAGACTATAGAATCTAAATTCAATAAGATAAATGAAGTTCCATTAATTAGTGAGAATAAATGCTGGATGGGCTACTAGCAGCAACGTACAGACCAATAGTGTTGTGATCTTCCAAAGTGCATAGACGGTGCAGTAGCTATATCTTAAAGACAGAAGAGGAGAATGTGTAATTAAATAGGAGTCCTAAAGCTCGGGGTTGCCGCACAATGTAAAAGCATACAACATGGTGGCCTCAAATGGAGGCTGACCTGGGGCATTATAGCTTAGGCGACTAAATTAGGCTCAATATCTAAGCAAATTTTATTACAAATATAGTTAGTGACGTTATATCTGTGGACGCGATAGTGAAGATTTGCCTACACTGGTTAGTGAAAAGATAGCACACTAAAATCCATATGTCAGGAATCGTGTGTTGTGTGAGATACAATTACTTAGGGTTCCAGCGATTTCACTAATTATATCATGTTGCTAACCAAGGAAACCCCTGACTAGATATTCTGTCCAGAGAGTGATCAACTATCCTCCAATTCAATATACAGTATTATGGCTTAATCCTTACAGTGGCTGAATAAGATATTATTGATAATGATGGTCCTTATATCAGAAACGGTCTATGGTCAAGGAAAAGTGCAGTATCATATCACAGATATAATCCTGGAACCATATCTTGATCCCAGATCCTGTTATGGATATAAAAGGTTTTCTTATCAAGCAAACTTATTAAGACGTACTAAAGTGGTCTTTAAATTCATAAAATGGGATACATCATCTGACCCTTTGAAGTTTTTGGGTTAGCCCATACAAAAAGACAGAATTTCCTGAAGGAAATATCAGATCTTAGCCCTCGGCCCCGCCCCCGTAGGACAAAACTGTATCAAATCATTAGGGTGAGTGTGACTGTACCTAGATTAATGAGGGTATCAAATTAGAATGTCGAGGAAGAAATTTGAATGCTGATCTTCCCGATAAAACACTGCAATTCACAGTACAATTCTCAAGCGTCATCATATACGTCTCTTACTAAATGATAGTGGATGAATCTCATGGGAACGCTTTACATGGTGGAATGGCTGAATACATGAGCCTATATCAGAGGGAGTTCTGGATACCGCAAGGGTAGACAGGCAGTTAAGATACTAACTCTCAAATCTTTTTGTATCAAATGCAATAGATATGAGGACAGACTGATTCACCTATCCCAGGCCGCCAGTCTAATCTGCCCCATGGATCTATACAATTCCTTACAACCATTTGGAAGGTAGCTGGCTGTCGACTATATGGGGCAATAATAATTACCAGAGATAATACTCCCCCCAGAGAAAAGTATAATGTCTCTTATTGTACCTTGGCACCTCTACAAGGGCTGTTTGCATTTATAAATAGCTGATGAGTTAAGTGGCCGACAAAATTTTATTCAAGTGTTTCCCGCGGTTTGTGGCTCGGCTGGTGCGTGATCCTAAAGCGATTGATTAGGCGAATAAGTGCTACTAACTTCGTAGGGCCGTCCCCCATAGTTGTTAGAAATATTAATCATCCATCAGTAACTAAAAGATCTCTAGAGTTAAGGAAAATGCCTCCATGGACCTTTACTACTCCTAGAGCTCCTCTGGTACAAATGGTTTTGCACAGAAGAAGTGATTGCATTGTCAAGTCGTTGTCTTGTAGGAAAACTCTCCACAGAGGACAAAGATAGGATTCTAGAAGACTTGAAACTAAAGTGACGTAGATTGAGACCCTTATCAGATAACCGACCCTTCAACCTACCTTAGGAATGATTCATCGACATGTACATATACGAGAGCTCTTTACTCGCTTACCGGCATTAATTTATGGGAGATATCTGGAACCCTTTCCTTTGTAGATACAGGGAAGATAACAGAATCCTACAATACAAGACCCGCTCAACATCTCCGGGAAGTTATCATACCATGAAGTAAATTTTTAAGATCATAGGGATAAAAAGCATTGGAATTGGAGTGCATATTATTTACTGGTCTAAGGAAATTTTTTATGGGGTCCTCAATCGCCATGAAAAGTCAAAGGTCCATCAAAGTAGGAGAGTATAGTTATCCTTAGGGGAGATGACCTTTTCAGATACGCAAATGGCCTCTTAGGAAAATCGCAAAATTCAGTACTGGATGGAGAGGGAGTTGTGATTGTCTGTGTGGAGTTAACTAGTAAGGGGAGAACGATGTGTGCGGAGACGGTAAATAATTTGATCCCCCTAGATTTAGGAGCTGAAAGAGAAGAAATGAAGACTTAAGTCTGCGTCTGTGCAGGCCGAACTTAGGGTTCTCGACCTCGGGAGTGGCAAACTGCTTTAAAGTGTAAAACCACTTTGCGAGAAACCTCATTAAAGGGGTCAAATTACCTGAAAGAACTCTTCATTTTTCCACCGGCCCCCAGTTTTTGGAAATTTATCCACTAAAACCGCTCTATAATATTTGAGTAAGTTAATTGAAATGGAGGAATTTGGCGCCTCCGTCAGGAGTTCGGGATACGGACACAAATTCCACCTATGTATATATTAGTAAATAGATTTGGAGTATAATTTAAGATGTAATAGATATAACTTTTGGTGGTATTCCTCTTATAATACCACACTTACTAAAAGGAATTAACATAGTATAGAAATTGTGAGTGACCCAACGTTTGGGGAGGTAAAATATTATTGGAAACAAATACGTGGCGGGCACGAGCCCAGCTGAAAAGGGTTATTTCAGTGGAAGGTAAATGTGGATCAACGTGTGCGGCAGCCATACGTGACATGAAGTCGGGAGTGATCGGTTTGACTTCTACACTAGCTGTAGTACAACTCATAATAATATGAGTAAATTTACCCGATCAATCGGTTTAAGAAAGTACGGTGTAAAACCCACTTTGGATATATCGGCTCAGCTGTGAAAAAATTCCTCGGCGCGACCAACCATCGCGGTCCATTTTACGATGGAGGATTGAAGCCAGTCCACCACGCAACGCCACGAGTTCAATCCCAGCACTGTTGCAACTCTGTGACCACATCGATACATCCTACTTGCCCGCAAGATAAGATCAAGCCACTCATATTACACGCACCCAACCTGCACACTGCTGAGTATCCCTTGAGTTAGAGCTAAATAGGGTATCATAGCAGTTTTAGGGTAGAATATGGGTTAATCGCCTGGTGAGAGTTTCACGTAAATCAATATTATTATTTTAACAGTTGTTTTGTTTGTAACAGTTGTCAGATTGGGTGGTCCGTATATAATTTCCAACAACGATCTTATTTTTGTAACCTGTCTATCATATCCCGGTGCCGCCTCGGGACGCACCTTAACGGAGGTGCTTCTTGCATTGTCACACGATTTAGGTGTGGAGAAAGGTTCGAAGGCAGTACTACGCTGATTTTCATGGATAATTGACTAAGCTATTCCGATGTCGAGATACCCATCTCTTTGTGCAGAAGTCGCATAAATGCTATGAGATGTCAATAGTCTCTGGCATGAGGCGTACAGTTCCACACACTTTCCCGAGTCTATAATCTATAAAGTCCCTGTATACCGTTGGGTGATTACTATTGGTGGCGGGTTCACCTATGCATGGAAATTGCAGCGTGCACTTGTGTTATTGGTCGCTATTTCTATATAGGTTGTTGTCCGTAGTGTATGTTTGAAAGATATATTGCTGTTGTGTGTAGCTATTTACGTTTGAGCATGCGCGTACATAATGTGTTAGTGAACATTTATATCCATTATAAGCTTATCCTAGACATAATTGTTTTGTTTTGATGTGGGTGTTTGTAATTCACAAGAGGAGTACTTAAATAACAAGCCGACTGGCAACCCCTTTCCTGCATATCTTTTTTTCCCCAGCAATGGGAACAACTCCCCACGGATTTTACCGATTCGTAGCGCTTCTCTCTCTCTCTCGTCCGCGGTCTCTCATCTCTCTCTCTCTCTTCTCGCTCGTCGCTCGTCGCCATCTAATCGCTCTCGCTCTCGCTCTCCGGCTCTCGTATTCGCTCTCGGCTCTCGCGCTCTACTTCTCAGTCTCTCTCGTCTATGACTCTCCATTCCTCTGCTCTTCTCACTCGCTCGGTCTCTCGTCTCTCTTCTCTCTCGGGCTCATCTCTCTCTGTCTCTCTGGTCTCTCTCGGGCCTCTCTCTCTCTTCTCTCTCTCCTCACACAGCGGATCACCACACAGACAACATAATATAGTGGGAAATGGATTATATTCCTGAAAAATCACATAGGAATAGATTATTCTCGAGCAAGATTGATACAAATAGAGAGGATGGAGGAGCAGGTACATAGGAAGAGACAGATATAGGATTTGAGTGGTCAGACCAGGCAGCGTGTGTGACAGTTCATCGTCTCGTGTCGTGCACTCTGGGGGGGTGGTCGGTCTGGATCGGGGTCTCTTCTCTGCTCTCAGTCTCTCAATCACTCGAAAAGGTTATCGTCGTCTCTTACGCTCTGCTCTATCGGTACGTCGTCTGCTGGACTCGATCATCAAGTGTTTTCATCCGGTTCTGTAAGAACTGTGCTCATAATCGTCGGTCTCTCGTCTTCTCTCGGGGGTCCTCATCTTCGGTCTGCTCTTATCTCTCTCTCTCTCTCTCTTTGAATAGTTTATAAGCGTGTATAGTATATACGTTAGTACAGTATATAGTTAGGGTTGAAACAAACTTAGTTTTCCGACAAGTCGGAATTTTATCGGGACGGACAGTTATTTGGCTGGTTTTGTGAATCTGTAAAATAACGCAGATCTGTGTGAAAAGAATATTTTTTGAAAAGTCATTAAATATTGTAGTGGTCGACTCACGAGGTCAAGGTTGTATGAAAAAAAATGTAGGGTAATTTTACAAATGTTTCAAGCATGCCGTTATTGTAATGTGGAAAGTTGGACGTATTTTGCTCGATTATTACCAGAAAGTACAGCTAGTATAACATAATTGCTTTTACGACAGTATTAGCCCCTGCAGGGGAGCTCTCATGGGCGCTGCGCCATTGTCTGTTCTCACTCATTGTCGCCTATATTGGTGTGCGCAGAGGTCACTGTGAATACTTGCCGGGGGCATCAGGATGGCACGGCAGTGAGCTTTGGCGACGAACTATCGGATGAAGCAAGTATTATAGCCTTTTGTTCCTCCATCTTTTTCGTGAGGGACTCAGGTTGAACTGCTGTGCTATAAGTGCGCCACAACCCGCTGTTTCGAATCGAAAATCGCTGTCGTCACAGCGCGGGCATACTCTCAACTCTTGCGCACGTTCGCATGTGTAGTTGGGGTAACTGTGTGAAATGTTGGTGAGGGTGCCAGTTTGTGCGGATAAGACGCTGTTTGTTCGCAGACGGCAGGATTGGAACGACAGATGTTCCTGGCCGTGCGTGGTGGTAGACGAAGGTGGGCCGAGACAGGGTTTTTTTCTCGGAATGGAGATTCGATGAGTGGGCGGTCGACTTGAGCCAGCCGGAAGGCGCGAAGAGGAGTGGCATTCTTGAGCACCCTTGCTTCCTAGCTCCATAGTTAGCCTGTGAGCGGCTATAAGGAGTGTGCCCCGTGCTTGATCGTGAAGAGCCTGGGAGGGTCTAGAGGTGACGAGATTGTGCAATCGTGAAGGAACGCCAGATCCCATCCCACGAATGTCTCCAAAAGATCGCTCAGGGTTACCGGGAACAGGAGTGGGCGGAACGCGAAGCGGCTGTGGACATCGCCTGTGTGCTCACCGTGCCATTGTCGGGGGTACAAGGGACACCGAAGGGCGGTTGAGTCATCCTGTGAAGATAATAGGCGCATGTGTTCCGATGGGTAGACGCACGGTGTTGGCCGGGGAGGCTGCCGCAAGGGGGAGAGGTCATGGGGGGACGCCTTGGCACCGAGGATTTCCGTTTAGAGTTCCTGTGCGCATGTGGGAGAGAGGAGCGAGGGGAGCGATGTGGAGGAGGGAGGGAGAGTAGGAGGGTAGAGTACAAGGTCGTGGCACCGGATGCCGGGTTGTCTCGAATGGGTCGCGCTGACTGGCGCGTTCGGGTAAGGTGAGGGAGACACGATGAGATCCCGAGACGTAGGTGGCGACGGCAATGGGTCGCAAGAGCCGTGAGATTGATTGTCAAGGTGACAGGATCTCTTGTGCCTATCTCAGCGAGCACGGTGGAGTTCGCCCGGAGCGAGCGAAGCGGGCTTCCTACACTGGTTGGAGTTGTCCAACCGAGGACGTAAGTGGAAGAGGTAGTCCTACGGTAGTTTTTGGCTGTAGTCTCTCGTGGGAGATGCTGACGTCCAACAAGGCGACCAGTCGCGGCGTCATCACAACAGGTCGTCGCGGATCTCGTGAAAGGTTTAGTCGGGGATGTTCTCCGCCGGTGAAGGGCTTAGGTGCCGGCCATGTTGAAGAGTTCCCAGGGGTTTTGTAGGAATCGTAGATATTGAAAGAATCAGGAAGTCGTACCGGAACACCATATGCGAGGTGCGGACCGAGGCATACGCCGTGAATGCCTTCTCACACAACCAGGCTCGAGAACATGATGGCGAAAGGGCCTCGTATCGATTCGCCATCATGCTCTCGTAGCTGTGTGCGAGAAGCAATCCATGCATCGGAACGCGG
>JACEEZ010026005.1:39012-41512 GCA_016584305.1 Chionoecetes opilio
TGCAACTATTACTACCACTATTAGTAATTAGTATTCACACCATCACAGCATTACTACTCTCATCATACCTATACTATTACTCCCACCATCACTACGACAATAACAACTATCACTACTACTACTAGCGACTCTCTCTCTCTCTCTCTCTCTCTCTCTCTCTCTCTCTCTCTCTCCTCTCTCTCTCTCTCTCTCTCTCTGTCTGTCTGCTGTTTTTGTCGCTCCCCGTATGGTCTGTGTTTTGTGTGGGCGCGTGTGTGTGTGTGTGTGTGTGTGTGTGTGTGTGTGTGTGTGTGTGTGTTTTGTGTGTGTGTGTGTGTTGTGTGTGTGTGTGTGTGTGTGTGTGTTTAGTGTGTGTGTTTTGTGTGTGTTGTGTGTGTGTGTGGTGTGTGATGCATGACTATGCTTGTCTCTGTGTGTTGTTGTTCTGTCTGGTTCTGTGCTGTCAATGCACCTTGTTCCTCCTTCTTCCCTCTCTGTCATTCCTCCCATTTCAGAGAACTAAACTTACTGACATCTTTCCTGGCATTTTAACTCACAATTTGAAAGAAGCTGAACTTGAAAACAAGTATGGGCTTTTACTCAAATTATAAAACACAAACAAAATACTAATCCACGATTTCCAAAAGTTAATATTGTTCTATAGAGTTGAACCTGATTCTGTAAAACATGTATATAGCCAAATAACCAAGCAGGTTATAGTTGAGGAGGCGATGGAAATGTTACTCTATGATATTATATAGTCAATAGCGAATGTTTAGAAGTTAACTATACCTAGGCTGTCATATTTTTCTGTTATTATTGTGTATCAATTAGATAGAAAGCCTGGAAGTGCAATGAGTCGACGCGTGAAGTCGCAATGTCTTGATTCAATCTTCCCGCCACAATGCGCGGCATGCCGGCCCCACAATTATAACCTATTTTGTCGCAGCAACAGAACGATTTCGGCATTCTATATTCTCCTTTTTTCCAAAGCATTGCTTATTGTATTTTGACAAGCGTTTGCCAGACGCAGCAGTACTGTCTTAGAAAACAGTGTGAACATCGCCACCAATAAAACATGCTACAGTATACATGTAAAAAATCTATTAAGCTTTGATACTCGAGGCGAGTAATTTGCATTAAATTGCTATTATAGAACGTTCCATCGTAATGCATGTCATCCATACAATTAGTAGAACAACAGAAGAACTATATTTTTTGGTATTCAGATGCGATGCATCAATATTTATCGCGAAATTGATTTATGAAAATACGAGTAGCGGAGCCAAAACACAGTAGACCAACCTTTGAGTTAAAACTGTCAGCGACCACTGGCATTTATCGAGTTTCAGTTCTCTCGAATTAACTCTGCCTCTCTCATCTCCCTTCTCTCCTGCATCCATCCTTCCCACCCTGCCTCCTTTTTTCGCTCCCTCCTTCTGTCTACGTCTCTTCCCTTCCCCTCCTTATAGGTTTCACGGCCTCTTGTAGCTTCCTTATTTTCTTGTGTTCTTTTTCAATTTTTACACACCTCTTCCCCCCTAAAAAAAAAAATCCTCCCCCCTCCTGCAGTCCAGCCCGAGAGGCATTACCGAGAGTGTGTCGGTGTGTTTGGTAGTAAAGCAGTAGCCAGAGCACGAGTGAGAGTAAGCAGTGTAAGCAGAGTGACGTCATGAGCGGAGAGCAGCATCCGAAATGTAAATTTCTTAGTAGTACTCACAGCCCGGTGGCATTGCAGTGCCGTAGCTACAAGGGGGACGGGGGCATGGACGTGCCCCCCCATGACAATCCGGTGGCCCCCACTGGCCAAGGCTGCCGTATTATGTATATGCTCTAATTATTAGAGCATATACATATAGATGTATAGATATTATATCATATTCTAAGATCAGATCAGTGGTGGGTATAAGAGTCTAATACCGACCACTGATCTGATTTTAGAATATGCCCTTTTACCGTTCCATGTGGCATCAGAGTGGCCACTGAGCTCCCTTTGTCTACTGCCCACCCATACTCAGCTGTGCCCCCCCATTGATAGATACCTAGCTACGCCACTGCTCGCCGTGACGCCTTGTTACAGGTACACAACGGGATAATCTCTCGTTAATTAAGCGTCACAATTCTTGTTACTACCGCGAATGTTTGGTGGTTGCAGTTATACGCCACATCTCAAATACTTAACTTTTTTTTGGTGATAGGTAATTCCACTTCATATCTTAATTACCTATTTACTGAGTCACACTTATAGGAGTGTGTGGGTGGGGGGGGAGGTTATACCGCCTAAATACCTCAAATGAAAGTGAGAGACGCCGTCATCGAGGAGGGAAGGGGAGAGAAGGGAGGAGGGAAAGGATGTTAAGCTCAAGAAACAAGAGGGCGGAAGGAGGGGGGAATGGGGGGGTTATAGCATTAAGAAACACTCACTCAGTAACCTCATAGCCTTTCCTTCATCATATCAAGGTTCTCCATATACCGAACAAAGTGGCATGAACAAACATATAAATAATCTCACCTAGACCTA
>JACEEZ010026005.1:44012-51512 GCA_016584305.1 Chionoecetes opilio
AGCCGGGAAGTGCAATGAGTGGGAACGCGTAAAGGGTCGCAATGCCCTTGTTCAACCCCTTCCCGCCACAATGCGGGGCATCCCGGGCCCCCACAATTAAAACCTTTTGGTCGCAGCAAAGAAGGGATTTCGGCATTTATTTCCCCTTTTTTCCCAAAAGCATTGCTTATTTATTTTGACAAGCGTTTGCAAACGCAGCAGTACGGGTTTTAAAACGGAACATCGCCCCCAAAAAAAACATGCTACAGTATACATGAAAAAAATCATTAACTTTGATACTCGAGGGAGAAATTTGCTTAAATTGCTTTTAATAAAGGGTTCCATCGTAATGATGTATCCATTAAAAATTAGTAAAAAAAACAGAAGAACTATTTTTTTTGGTTTATTCAAAATGCGTTTCATCAATATTTATGGGGCGAAATTGATTAGGGAAAATACGGGGTAGCAAAGCCAAAACACGTAGCCCAAACCTTTGATTTTTAAACCGGTCAGCGCCCAAACTGGCATTTATCGATTTTCCCAGTTTTTCCCCAATTAACTCTGCCCCCCTCCCCAACTCCCTTCTCTCCTGAAATCCACCCTTTCCCACCCTGCCCCCTTTTTTCGCTCCCTTCCTTCTGTCTACGTTCTTCCCTTCCCCCCCTTTATAGGTTTCACGGCCTTTTGTAGTTTCCCTTATTTTTTTTGGGGTTTTTTTTCAAATTTTTTACCCACCCTTCCCCCCCCCAAAAAAAAAAATCCTCCCCCCTCCTGCAGCCCCGGCCCAAAGGGGTTTTTACCGAGAGTGGGGCGGTGGGTTTTTTGGGGTAGAAAAAGCAGTAGCCAAGCACAAAGTGAAGAAAAGCAGTGTAAGCAGAGTGCCCGTCATGAGGGGAGGGGGGCAGCAGGGAAATGAAAATCTTCTTAGTAGTACTCAAAAGCCCGGTGGCATTCCCGTGCCGTAGCTAAAAGGGGGAAACGGGGGCAGGGACGTCCCCCCCCCGACAATCCGGGGGCCCCCCCAATGGCCCAAGGCTCCCGTATTATGTATAGCTCTAATTATTAGAGCATATACATTAGATTTTATAGATATTATTTTTCATATTCTAAGATAAGATCGTGGTGGGTAAAAGGTTAATCCCCGGGGCCACTGTCTGATTTTAGAATTTTCCCCTTTTACCTTCCTGTGGCATCAGAGGGGCCCAGACCCTCCCTTTGTCTCGGGCCCCCCCCATACCACCCGGGCCCCCCCCATTGATAGATCCCTAGCTACGCCACTGTCGCCGGGGACCCTTGTTACAGGTACACAACGGAAAATTCTCGTTAATTAAGCGTCACAATTTCCCTTGTTACTACCCCCGAATTTTTTGGGGTTGCATTTTATACGCCACATCTCAAATATTTAATTTTTTTTTTGGGGATGGGTTTAATTCCACTTCATATCTTAATTCCCTATTTACGAGTCACATTTAAGGAGTGTGTGGGTGGGGGGGGGGGTTTTATACCCCCTAAATCCCTTTCAAATTTAAAGGACGGGACCCCGGGTCCGAGGGGGGAAAGGGGGAAAAGGAAAGGGAGGAGGGGAAAGGATTTTAAGCCCCAAGAAAAAAGGGAGGGCGGAAGGGGGGGGGGAAGGGGGGGGGTTTATAGCATTTAAAAAAACACCCCACTCAGTAACCTCATACCCCTTTTCCTTCATCATTAAAAAGGTTCTCCTTTAAACCGAACAAAGTGGCAGGGAACCAAACTTAAATAATCTCCCAAAGACCTACACACACGATGAATGAAAAAATAAAAAGGGAAAAAATTTGTGACACACTTTTGGGGCGGGCTACTCCATAAACAGTAGCTCGGGCCTCCTGCCCCCTCGTTTCCCGGGCCTGTTCCTGCCTTCACCCGGCCGCCCCGAAGCTTGCAGGGAAACCCCGGGGGGAAACCGTAACACACAAAAACACAAACGGTAACCACTATTTTGGGATAGGGCGAACCCTTTTAAATGCTTTTACAGAACAAAACAAGAGGTCCCCGGGTTTTAGAACTTGTCCTGCGCCCCGGGCCCAACCCCACCGCCACCACCACCGCTCCCAAAAGCCCGAAAAACTGCCTCTCGCTAAAGTTCACGAAGCAATTCCCAAAAACGACTCGAAAGGGGCCTCGACATTTTAGTTTCTTTTTCACATTTTACTCCTTAAATTCTTGAATTGGACTTTTTTAAAACTTTGCCCATCGTAAATTTTTTAAAGTTTTAATTTGAGGACAGAAAACGTGCCAGATATTGTATCCCTTTAAAGGGGGGTTTAAAAAAAAAGGAATTACGATAACAATAACTTCAGAAATTAACTATGTTTCGATTTTTTTCGAAGGTCTCTGAAAAGGAGAGAAAAGGGAGAAGAGGGAGAAGAAGGAGAAGAGAGAGAGAGAAGAGAGAGAGAGAAGAAAAAGAGAGAGAGAGAGGGGAAGAGAAGCCCGAGGAGGAGATTGGAAAAAACCCCAAAAAGGGGGGGGGGGGACGGGACCCCCCCAAAAACCCCCCCAGGGGGAAAAAAAAAAATTTTTTCCCCTCCCCCGTTTATAACCCAGGTTTTGAAATTGTTCCGAACGCACGGAAAAATTTTCATTTTTTTTTTTTTTTGCCCCCTTTACTCCCCCGCCCTTTCCCCTTTTCCCCCTTTTTTTAAACCCAACTTCCCTCCCCCTTTAAATCCCCCTTTCCCCCCATTTTTCCCCCCCTTGCCCCCTTTTTCTTTTGCTCTTTTCCCCCCCCTTTCCCCCTTTCTTTTTTCCCCTTTTCCCCCTTTTCCCTTCCCCCAAATCCCCTCCTCCCCTTCCCCTTTCCCCCCTTAATCCTCCCACTCTTGGCTTTTTCTCTCTTTTCCCCTTTTTCTCTCTCTCTCCCCCTCTCTCTCTTCCCCCCTCTCTCCCCTCCTCTCCCCCCCTTTCTCCCCCTTTTCCCCCTTTTCTTCTCTCTCTCTCCCCCTCTCCCCCTCCCCCCTTCCTCTTCTCTCTCTCTCTCTCCTCTCTTTTTTACACTATTTACTTTTAAACAGACAGCTAATTATCCTTCTCTCTCCTTTCAAAACGCCAGCTAAATTGTCCCCCCTGAAGCCCTGGTGCTCTTCCTTCGTCTTCCCGCCCCTTCCCTTTCCCCCCGCCTTCCAAAATTTACTCCCCCTTCTATCTCCCTCCGTTAAGAGTTACCTTCCCCCATGCAGCTCTCCTCTTCATTTCCACCTATAAACCCGCAATTGCAGGGAAATATGTAGAGGCCTTCTTCTCCCCCGTTTAAGAGTTAAACCCTTTCCCCCATGCCCGCTCTCCTCTTTATTTTCCCCCTTTTTAGAAACCCAGCAAACGCAGGGAAATATGTAGAGGGGCCCCTTTGGCCCCACGGTTCACTTTTTTGTCCCAAATTTTAAAAACCTCTTATCAAAGCTGACCGATTAACAGCTGGCTTAATAACCCAGTTAATTCCATTAAAAAAAAAAGTTTTGAAAAAAATTTTTAGTGTCAGGGAAAAAATCGTTGAAATAAACCAATTTTCATTTAAAAAAAAAATTTTGAGCCCAATTTTTTCACATGCAAAAAAAACGACACACAACACACTTCTCTTCTCTCTCTCCCCTCTCTCTCTCTCTTTTCTCTCTCTCTCTCCTTTTCTCTCTCTCTCTCTCTTTTCTCTCTCTCCCCTCTCTCTCTTTTCTCTCTCTCCTTTTCTCTCCTCTCTCTCTTTCTCTCTCCCCCTCATTAAAAAAAGATTTAGGGAAATTTCCCGTCCAACCCCTTTTTGCCTGCAAATTTCGAGCAAAAAAGGAGAAGGGAAGGGTGAGAATCAGAGGGGAAAGAGAGAAAAGAGAGAGAGAGAGAGAGAGAGAGAGAAAAGACAGAGAGAGAGAGAAGGGGAGAGAGAGAGGGAGAGAGAGAAAAGAGGGAGAGAGAGAGAAAAGAGAGGAGAGGGGAGAGGGGAGGGACACGGGGAGAGGAAAAGAGGAGAGAAGAGAGAGAGAGAGGAGAAGAGGAGAGAAGAGAGAGAGGGGCAGAGAGAGAGAGAGAAGAAGAGGGGAGAGGGGAGAGAGAGAGAAGAGGGAAAAAGAACCAAAAAAAAGACCAGAAAAAATGGGAGGGGGCCCTGGGTAAAGACCAGGAAAACTGTTTTTGTTTGGCCCTTTTTCATAGGGGTGTCTTCCGGGCAAGGGGTAGCAAAAGAGGCCTGCTGAAAAAACTTTCCCAGCAAAAGGGACCAAAGGGGGACCTCCCGCTGGCCCCGGGAATACCTGCAGGGAAAAACCCTCCCGGTCGTCGTCCCAAAGGGTAGGGGCCCCTGAGTCCCTTTCCAGTGAAGAAACATCCCCCAAAGGGGTCTGTGCTGGGGCCATTCCTGTGGAACATCTAAAAGTGGACGATCTTCTGCCCGCAGTCTCGGCTTACGAGATGATTGGGACTCTCTTTTTGATCCCCATACCCGGGGCAAAGGGCAGTGGGCCCTGCTGCTGATGAGATCAAAAACCCCCCCGCTGTCTATCAGGAGTTTGGGGGGCACGCTGGGAGGGTTTTCCCGCTTGGAAAAGAACAGGCAAAAGGGGTTCCCCTTTGGTTTCCCCCGCTGCTGGGCCACAGTGGGAAAGGGGGGTGTGGCTTGGGGGGGGTTGTTCTCACCACCCCAGAAAGCCGTTTAAAGGTTTTGGGATTGGGGGGAGGGTCGGAAAAAGCTTTCGGTTTGACGGCCACATCAAAAAATATTGCAAAAAAGTCCTCTTACAGGGGCTCTGCCCTGCGAAGGGGACCCGCTACCTCTACCCGGGGAAAAGGAAAAAATGGAAACCCCTTTCTACAAGGCCCAGATACGGCCTTTCTTCAAGTACCTTTCCCCCTCCGGGGTGTCGTGTGGGGCCCCCGCACACTAGGGGGCTGGGCAGCATCCAGCGGGCCCAGCCCGCGTTGGTGTATGCTGCCCAAACCCCCAGCCCAACCCGATCCGGTGAGTTTCCCCCCGACTCACTGGGAAAACCCCAGGGACGGGGGCGGGGGTTTCTTGTGGTATTTCGAAAGGGACAGGGGCAGGGAGTGCCACATCTGGCTTTTTGGGTTTCGAAAAACTTCCGAGAGTCGCCACGCGAAAAAACGGAACGGTGCTCACCCAGTTGGGGAAGCGTGGAGGGGCTTGGGTTCCCCCTGCCAGGCAGCACAAACCCCCCCTTTGTGGGCCGCGTCTCCGGATGGGGAACATTTTCCCCGGCCGCCACCCCCACCTTCAGGAGATGAAACACCAAAAATGAAAGTTGGGGCGGCCAATCGTTGGAAAAAAAGTCAAATCCCCCCCCGCTGTTTGCTAGCGATTTCCGGGGACACCCTTAATTTATAGCAAAATGTGTCTGAACAAACAAATTTTGTGGGTGCTTAACCCTTTTTATAATGTTTTGGTTTTTTTAAACTTTGTATTTTTATGTTTTAAAGTTAAAACACATTTTTTTTTCCCTTAAAGATAGGTAGCACACGGGCAGTGCACCTTTGGGATTTTAAAATTGGGGTTTTTTTTGCCGAATCATGGGGGATCGCTGGGGTGATTACGTTTCAAAATCCCCCCCCCCCATTGCACCGTTTAGACTTTAAAACCCCAGGCCTTTACCCGCATAGTCCCGTCGCGCCAACTTTGGGGTTATTTTAGGCTTTGGGGACGCTACCCTGAAACCGATCCTTCCCCCAGGGGAATCTTTAAAAAGACCAATCCGGGGTTTTTAGGATCCCCAAGGGGGCGCCACAAGGCCCCTTTGGTGGGGCAAATTTATTTTCCTGTCGAGATTTTCTTGGGATGGAAAGGGGGGCCGCATGGGAACTCGCGCGTGGGGACCCCAGGGGGTTTGGGGTTTGTAGGGTGGATGGGGGCGACCCTGTATCTCTAGAGCCCACGTGCCCCCCGGCACCTTAATGATTGATTGATTGACAAAGGGGACACTCGCGCGTTTTTCACCAAACGATGAGTTTTTATCACAATCCTTCTATAATTAACCTTTCCTACCGCAGTGAAGTTTTCGTAACTATATCGAGGTGCGGGCCCAAAAAATAAAATAAAAAAATTGATGGAAAGGAATACATAGTGTGATTTTTCATCTCTCTCTCTCTCTCTCCTCCCCTCTCTCTCTCTCTCTCTCTTCTCTCCTCTCTCTCTATCTCTCTCTCTCTCTGCTCTCTCTCTCTCTCTCTCTCTCTCTCTCTCCCCTCTCTCTCTCTCTTTCTCTCTCTCCTCTCTCTCTCCCCTCCTTTTCCTCTCTCTCTCTCTCTCTCAAGCAGGCAGGCACGCACGCAGGCACACGACCTACGTATCTCTCTCTGTATTTATCTATCAACCACTGTCCACCGATCAGCAAACAAGAGCCCAAGTTTGTATCGTTGCAAAATAAGAACAAAAAGGCAAAACTTGCATCACAGGCACCTCGTCGCCTCCAACACTGAAGAGAATAAAAGACACAATGCTTAGACCAGAACGGCCTAAACACCTGAATTTACCACATTAACACAAGCAGATGCATAAAGGCCAGTCACACTTAAGTATTCCTAAATATTCCTAACACTGGTACAGCGATAACCATTACAGCTCTAGTCATTTCCGTGAATCACGGCTGCCTGCATTACGCCTTGCAAGATTAATTTACGTCACTTTACCCTGCCGTCACCCTTGACTGCATGCATTCGTTCGCATAACACTCACTGGTTCCACCGCTCACTGGTCCAAGGGATAAGAGCGCGGCGCGCCATTCTGTGGTTCGTTAGATCGAATCCCCTTTCACTCCCGGGGATTTTTCACTGACAAATGCGAACGGTTACTATCCCTCTTGACTAAGGGGATGGGGTGTGTGTGTCCCTAATATTTGTTCATTAAGATTCATTAAGAGCTTCAAGCTCGCTCCGGGAGGGTCAAACTGACGATCGCGAGTTCGACTCGCGTGGACAAGACCATGGGTGATTAACACACTTACATGGCGTCAGTAGTATCAAAGGAATACTGTGAGAACTATAAATATAAGGGAAAAAAATAGTTCAATAGTTTATAAGGCCACTCTTTTGCGTGGGTGTGTATTGCGTAGCAGGACGAGAGCGTGATTGTTGAGAGACTTGAGAGCCATCTTGTGGGATGAAGGAGCGACTTCTTTAACTATTCATTTATTCATTGGAGATAAGCTTTAAAGAGTGCGGAGAGAGAGAGAGAGAGAGAGAGAGAGAGAGAGAGAGAGAGAGAGAGAGAGAGAGAGAGAGAGAGAGAGAGAGAGAGAGAGAGAGAGAGAAGAGAGAGAGAGGAGAGGGAGGAGGGAGAGAGAGAGAGAGAGAGAGAGAAGAGAAAAGAGAGAGAGAGAGAGAGAGAGAGAGAGAGAGAGGGGAAAAGAGAGAGAGAGGGGAAAAGGAGAGGGGGACAAAGGAGAAGAGTAGAGAAGAGAAGAGAAGAAGGAAAAAAAAGAAAAGAAAAAAGAGAAAGGGGGAAAAGAGAAGAAAAAAAGAAGAAAAAATAAAAAATGGGGACAAATTAAACTT
>JACEEZ010026005.1:59012-71512 GCA_016584305.1 Chionoecetes opilio
GCTAACACCCGGTACCCATTCACTGCTGGGTGGACAGGGGCTCGGGTTTTAAGAAAGACCACCCATCTATCTTCGCTCCGCCCGGGGATCGAACCCGGGACTTCTCGGTTGTGAGCCGGACGTGCTAACCACTACACTACGGAGTACCCATACATACATACATACATACATACATATACACACATACACACAGTTAAACACCTCGCTACTACAGTAAAATCAACGCAGTGCGGATCGTACATTCCATTAATGCACAATTTTATGACAACCGTATTTCTTGTGTAATTTTCCGATCCATCAAACATAAAAATCACGGTAATTGCTGACATTACTTGTGTGTGTGTGTGTGTTCTTAGGTCTTAAGCTATACGAGTACACACACACACACACACACAAACATATACACACACATACATGCACACACAAAAAATAATACACCTGCCTATTTGGCTTGGTGGTCTAGAGCGCGGTGCGCCGTTCTGTGGTTCTGTTTTCAATATCCGCTCACCTGACAAATGTGGGCGGTTACTGTCTCCCTTGAACAAGAGGATGGGGCGTGTGGTGTATGAGGTCTCAGCATTATCCAAAGATCGGTCACTGCCAGCTATAAGATCTTTCCGGGAGGGTAACAGCTGGAGATTGGGTGTCTAGCGCGTGATCAGGCCGTTGGTGAATGTAACAGAAAAAAATCACACACCTCTCCCCCTCTCTCTCTATCACACACACACACACACACACACACACACACAAGGAACGCAAACAATGCAGTACACCCTCAGCTCAATGCAATGACCACAAACACAATGGCGAAGGATCACCTCAGATACAAACTCAAGACAAACACCATTCACACACATCGCAGTCTCACCAGGACGCAAACACGCAGTAAAACCAGCTTCCTTCCATCACCACCACCACAAAAATACAATAGTTCCCAGTGAAACTAAAAACAACGCAATAAATCGTTTGGACAAAATCGAAAAAGAAAAATCAGATGTTATGAGTATTCGCTCGCCTTTACCAAACTGTATTTTAGGACAATATTTATCTACCATGCGACTGTTCTCACCCAGAGTAGAGATGAAATAAGAACTAAGAAAAACCTAGCATATTTTTGTTTACGCTCGAGCCTATAGCGCCTGTAGTCAGTGAGTGACCTCCAGGGCTGTGATGGTAGGCCCTGGAGGTTCACTTTACAGATGTGATGGTTGGCCATCGCCCATGGTGGCGCAGGCATGGTTTTTATAGTGGCACCTGTGACTAGAGGCTCATGCTGCTCCCCTGTGTCCTCCGATGCACTCGCAATCGAAGGTAAGAGTTAATGGGCAGCATGTGGGTGTTCTTAGGACACTCGACGCGTGTAGCAGAAAGATTTTGGCACGCCTCGGGAACCAAACTCGGAACACCGACTTACAGGCGCTAACCTCTCTGCCACCACCTCCCCTAAATGAATGATGATTCATCATATATTACATCATTACCGTTATATCATTATGATTATTAGTTATCATCATTACTATTACTATGATAACAAACACAGGACACACTCGCCTCAAGCTACTTGCATATTGATTGCATTTGTCATCGTCAAAGACAATGTTGCTCGCATATTATTTTGTTTATCAACTAATTAAACTTTCACTCTCCTTCTCATTGGCTTCAGTCAAGCTAATTAATTCTAATGACTGTCAACAGGGACGCCTCTTCACCACTGTTTCCTTCCCGTTGTAGCAGTGTTGCCTTGCCTTCCTACCGCCGCCCACGCATGATTCACGCATCGTGGCGCTCATATAGAAAGGTCATGTAGGTATATATCTATTACCGTACTAACCTTATTCATCCGGAGCAAGACACTTCCTTCCTTTCCCACGCCTGAGGGACTCAATTGCTGCCGCACTCTGGAAATGAAAGACTCGTTGATACATTACACGGTGCGCCCGAGATTATTTTTGTATGTAAGGCTAAATGTATAAATGTCCTCTTAGTCTTATAAAAAAAAGTTTACCAAAATTAACCTTGCCGAAAGGGGTCAACGGCCGCCATCTGTAAAATCCAACGGGGAAGATCTCCGACCCGCCGCCACAAACGGTTTTTTCCTCCTCTTATCCATAATAATTAAGCTAGGTCAATAATTTTTTTACACCAAATGCATGACTATGTATTGCCATTACCATACAATTTTCATCAAAATTGGTACAGTAGGTTTTGTGCAAAAAAATTAAAACCGATAAATTAGAAATAAAAAAATATTTTTTGCATGAAAACCCACACACAGGGCCCACCCCAAGCCAGCTTGACATTTTCTTGGGGGTTTAAATTGTAATGATAGGTAGCTATATGGGTTAACAATAAACTAACACCAGAAAATGACTAGCCCCTGCCATTGTTTTCATGCTTTTTTTTTTTATTATCTATACAAATATGAATATAAAAGGGTACAAAAACAGACTAAGTAGCCTTTTTCAAGGCAACAATTTTCACATTAATTCCTGACATTTCATAAAAAAATAGGTCCAAAATAAGTACAACTTACAATAATGGAATGGTCAGTTGGTCGAATGCTGGGGCAAGGCTCTTGCATAACCACCACAGAACAAGTTCATGAACGGCCCAAAAAACTTTTCTTTAAAGAATAGTCACAGGTAATTTCATCATCATCAAGTCGGCTGGGTGAGTTGGGGGCAGTGGAGGCCTTTCAATCACCACAAAAAGTTTTGAACAGTGAATGCCATGTTTCCTGAAACTGACTTGCTGTACTACACCCGAAGTACAGTTACACCTAATTATAGCCAACAAATTTACGGGAAAGGGCAAGTCGCTGAGGGTTTTAAATTTTTACCATCTGAAATTTTCCCCCCCCATCGTCAGGTTTTAGCTGGTTTCTCCTTTTCCTTTCCTGAATTTGGAAGTAAACCGAAGGCTGTGGAATTTCGTAGCTGCTCTTGTTGGTGGAAATGATTTGGCCTCAACATATTTTGGGGTTTTTACAATTTTTTCCTTTAAAAGCCCCTCAGTGGAGTTTTATGTTTTTTCCCCCCCTTACCATTGTACGGGCCCTAAAGCTTCTCCCCAGCTTCAATAACCTTTCTGAACGCTATTTTTGCCAAAACTTCTCCCATTTGAGGAATTTTCTATTGTTCAACCTTTCGAGGGACGCTCCCTTCCCAAATTCCATGAACACGGGATGTACAATCACACCCAGTAGTGCATGGAGAAAAGAATTTTGGAAAAAAACCCACATCTCCCAAAAAAATTTCCCTCTCTCTTTGATGTTCCAGACTTTCACACTTTTTGCCTAGTTTTGGGTTTGGCGTAAAAGTAAAATTTTGGGAACCGTCATCTCTATTGGCATGAAAAATAGAAGGACCAATAGGTCTGTATCTGCTATAAAAAATGGTTTTCCTTTTTCTGTGCCGTTCTAGAGCATCTTACATCAATACTAGCGTTCCAGCAGGAAAAACCATTTGATAGCAGATGACACTGACCTATTGCCCTTCTATTTATCATGCCAATAGAGATAGGGTTTTACAATATTATTCACCCCCACAACCAAAGCTAGTGAAAAAAAGGTGAAATTTGGGAACATAAAAGAGATGAGGAAATTTTGGGGAGTGGTTTGTTCCAACATTTTTTTCATCCAGCACAGGGGTTGTGATGTACATCCGGGGTGTTCATGTTTGGGAACCCAGGCCCCTTCGAAAGGTGAGAAAAATAGAAACTTCCTAAAAATGGCAGAAGTTTTGGCAAGGAAGCATTCAGAAAGGTTTTTGAAGGGGGGGAAAAGGCTTTAGTGTCCCTGTACAAGGGTAATGATGGGGAAAACTAAATCTCTCCGATGAGGCGCTTTAAGGGAAAAGGTTTAAAAAAGTCAAGTATTTGGGGCCCAAAAAATATTGCCCCCAAAAAAGGCAGTACGAAATTCCACGCTTCGAGTTTATTTCCCCAAATTCAGGAAGGAAGGTAGAAACCAGAAAAAAACCTGACGAGTGGGGAGGGAAAACTTTCAGTGGTAAATTACAACCAATCATGATTGATTTGCCACTGGCCCTGTAAATTTTGTTGGCTAAAATTTGGGGTGTAACTGACTTCGGGGTTGTATCAGAAAGAGCAGTGCGGGAAAAACATGGCTTTCATGTTCAAATTGTGTGGTGATTGCAAAGGCCTCCACGCACCAACTACCACAGCCAGATCTTGATGTGATAAAATTTACCGTGACTGTTCTTGACAAGTGTTCCTTTGGCCCCGTTCATAAACTTGTTTGTGGGGGTTTGCAAGAGCCTTGCCCCACATTCGACCAACTGACCTTTCCATTTTGAATTTGTACTTTTTTTGGCCTTTTTTTTTATGAAATGTCAGGAATTAATGTGAAAATTGTTCCTTAAAAAAAGGCTACTTATTGTTTTTGTACCCTTTTTTTTATATTTGTATAAGAAAAAAAAAAAAGCAAAAAAAACAAGGCGGGGGCTATCATTTTTGGGTTTAGTTTTGTTAAGCATATAGCTACCTTCATTACAATTTAAAACACCAAGAAAGTAAAGGGGGGGCTTGGGGTGGGCCCTGTGTGGTTTCATGCAAAAAATATTTTTTTATTCTAATTTTTTGGTTTTAATTTTTTTGCAAAAAACCCTATGTCCCAATTTTATGAAAATTGTATGGTAAGGGGAAATACAAGTCTGCATTTGGGAAAAAAAAAATATTGACCTAGTTAATTATTAGGGATAAGGGGAGGAAAAAACCGTTTGTGGCGGCGGTCGGAGATCTTCCCGTGGATTTAAGATGGGGGCCTTTTGCCCCCCTTCGGAAGGTTTAATTTTGGAAAATTTTTTTTTTTACCCAAAAAGAGGTTATTCATGCCCAAATCCAAGTTAAAAACCTTTTTTTAGCAATTTGTTTTTAGGTTTTGCCAAAAAATCAGCTAGATTTTGGGCATTTTGGCATCCCCAGGATTTGTCCGGTAACATAAGCAAAAAATTTTAACATTTTCTTTTTTCAGACACGAGAAAACTGATTCCTACTAAATTTCTGATTGAGTCATTTTAAAACTAAATTTTTTATACGTCCAGATTTGGTTAACCGAAAAACCTTATTTTTTGTTGTTTTTTTCACCCGCTTCTATTCGAAAGCCGCTAAGCTACTTTTATGCCCCGTTTTAGCTAGGCTACTTAATAAAAGGGTTTAAAAGGGTTGTCTTTCCCCTTTTTTGGCTTAAGACAGACAGTAAGTTCCACTGGCGGAGTTACCACCCCTGCCCCAACCATCCACCAAAGCGGTTTGTATTTAGGGGATACGTCCGATTTTGGATACTGTCAAAACGGGCGTAAAAACAATCGTTATTCTCAATGTCCAAAATTTGAAATGTCCTCCCCAATGGTTTGGCAATCACTGCCATGCATTTTCGAGAGGAGTACAGGGCAGGCCCTTCTTCAAGCAGCACCCTATTTCCCTTGCATCCTACTTTCAGCCCCATTTGACGGTTCAATACAGCTTTGGGGCAGGCCGGGCAAGACAGTCAGGGAAATCACGCCTTTTTCCAATTTCCCTCCTTTTTTTTACAATTGGGGAAAGGTTTTGGCAATTTTAGGGGATGCTTGTCCCCTTATCATGTAGTTTGCACGCATGATATGGGGGAAGCAAAAGCAGCACGAGTTGGTGGAAGCATTTCCCTTCCAAGTTCTTGCCGAAAAACTCCCACCTGGTGATGGTAGGGGTTTCGGACCTTTTGAAATTAGACATGACACCAAAATCTCCAAAGCCTTTTACCGCGTGGGGAAATCGTCATTACCAACTCGGCAGGAAAGAAATGCACCCTAATGTTTGAAGCTCAAAGGCAGGGGGCATCAAACATCAAGCTTTGGTATGATTACCCTGATTTCTTTGATTTCCTTAATCTCCTCCCCAATCAGCACCTGAGGTTGTGGAGTCCAAAAAGTCCTTTACATTTCGACGGCCAAAAACTGCACTCTTTAAAAATGTCTATTTTTCCCCTTTTTTTCTTTCCTTTTCCCGTATGAAATTTAAGGATATGGGTTTCTACTGTCTGGAGGGGAATAAGACAAGAAGGGGCAGGAGTAAAATCAGGCGGGCGACCTACGCAGATCTTTGGCAGCACCCCGGCTTTTTGAGCAAGTCTTTGGTTTGGAATCAATGTGTCAGCCTCTTCAGTTATAGCATACTCAAAAAACCCAGTCCCTTGATAGATCATCGTAAAAACAACGAGCACGAATAATCTTTGCTTGCGAAAAAAAGTCAAGCAGTCCTTGGCCAAACAAAATGTACTTCCGTTTTTTTTTGATGCTGAAAGTAAAAATCCTTAATGGACATGGTGAGCTTCATTTCGGGGTGAACCTCGTACTCAAGGGGTATGGTTGATCGCTTTGCCGGGGTTTTTTTTAACGACAGACCAAGTTCGATCAAACACAACACCCCCCCCATCAAGCTTGTCATCATTGTCGCTTTTTTGTTGAACATCCTGAAAGGTGTGAATATTCAGCTATTTGGCGTTTTGTATAATCTGAAGTACAACCCTTGATCAAGAAGAAATTAACTGGAGGATTTCCTGCCCTATGTCTGGTACTGGGGGAACACAAGGGGTTCATCCGTGGCATCTTCAATGCAGCCAGACGGCCTTTATGTTGGGTGTACAAAAATTATCAACAGCACACAGAGAGCGGGGCACTGTTGAATCTCTATTGCCAATTTTTTCCTCGAAAAATTTTGGCACAGCCCGGTCGGTTCCCCGAACAAAGAAAAATCTCCCCCGTAAATTTTCGCCCCACGCAAATTTTATGACTTACTCCAATGCGTATTTTTTATTATCGCCCAAATTGAAAGCCCTTTAACTTTTTCTTTTTCTTTTTTCCCCAAACCCAGAGATTTTATGTGGTAGCAGACGTTCACAAACAACTCCTCGAATCGCGTCTGACCCTTTTTTGCATAATGCAGAAATCATGCTTTGTACCTTGGGACAAGAGTGTGAAAAAAAACTTTTTTAATGGGTGTCTTTACTCTGAAGGGTTGTCTGTCAGTGCAAATCTATTGATGACGGATCTTTGGTATTCTTCTTGACTCAGTGCAATCGTCCAACGCGGTAAAGCTCTGTGCGTTTTGGATGACCTGGGGGGGAAATTTTGGGAAAATCTCAAGATTATCGTCACGATACGGGGCAAGGGGCAAGGGGTTTGTGGGACGAGTCGATTGAGAGCAGCTTCACCTGCTGAGTCCTACCATACCACCGTGTCCCTTTAGTTTCTTGATTTCCTGTTCGAGTGCCTGATCTGTGGCGAGATTCGTGAAGGGTATCTCTGATTTTGCAACAACAAAGTCACCGGACATCAATGCATTCCATGTTTCAGGCTCATTATCTTCCAGCGCATTCATTTGTGCAAGATGGACAGGCATCAGTCGAGCGTAATTTAGAAGATCCCGTGCGAAGAAATACTTGATCAGGTTCTCCAAGGAAGCAAGATAACTCTGCCAGTCCCCTGAGCGGCAAGAGCTGACGAAATGAAGAAGGCTTTCCACTTGATCGAGGTATGCTGAAAGGAATTCTGCAAACTCTCCAATGTTTTCATCCTCCTCCAGTGGCTTCACATTTCCAGCGTACCATGATCTGACATATTCATAGTCTTCAGTCATATCGGGGTTACGTGAATGAAGCTTGTCCTTGAAAGCATTGCACCGGAACCGGAAGTGCTATAAGGACACTTCCGGTTGCTTTTTGAGTGCTATAAATCGACTCGGCATACCTGAAAACCTACAAAAGGATACTCAAATTATGAAAATCGGTCAATTATTGGCGGAGATAGGTGCATGGTCAGTGCCGGGGGGCCCCAAAAGGGAAGTGACCCCCAAAAGGGGGGTAAGGGGTCTGAAAATTGGGACCCCATCTTTTTCTGTTAATTTGATACCTATAGAAGCCAGAACTGCAAAAAAATCAATTTTAGCACAAAAATCCTACGGGAGCCCTTTTCCTAACATTACATACCGCACTATAATATCGTATTTCAAAACACTGGATTTTTTCACGATTCTCACGCTGATGGGGAAAAAATAAGAGCACATCAACTACTGCTTCTCTGCACACTGGCGTCATGGATTCTCACGACTCTAGCATGTCACTAAGAGCCCTTGCCTTCCCTCTCTCCCACCAGCCACGCCGTCTTACCCTCAAATGCTATCAACCAAGCTGCAAAGGATCCATCTACTCTCATTGCAGCACAACCCGAAATGGAAACACCTTACAATTTAGATAGGATGATTTTTTTTATCACCTAATACAACTGCTAACATTAAATACACACGAGCAAAATAAAATATGCAAGAGATTTGTAAAACTGGGAATATTGATAAAGTCTGGAAGTGAAAAATATGGATAAACCTTAATATTTCGGCATGATGTTGGTCTTGTCACCCATTATATCATGCTGACAGTAAATACACACGATAAAAGGCGCAAATATGCAGTTAATTGCGAGAACAAATATTGATAAAGCCTTGAAGTGAGAAGATAGTTATATAAACTGTGCAAAGATCTGCGGCTGTGATATTAAGAGTCATACTATTAAGAAAATAAATATATAAATAAAAAACACACTGGTAATGATTGTCCCTCTGCGCTCATCAATGTATCCCACACAATTCACTGATTAGATATGATTAAGAGTTACACGTACAGCTGGTAATAATGTTATGTCCCCTGTCATTATCTCATTGATACTGATAAAACAGTGATAATAATTGTATATACATAATGAAGATAACGATAACATCAAAGTTCATAAAAATATAAATGATAAACAATTGAAGGATACTATTACGCATCATAATGGGTGGTTATGGGCATAATTTTTTGGGGGTGGCGTAATTTTTCAGTTATTAAAGTAAAACACAATTAATTATATAAAAAATTATTTATGATAATCTATATTTAATATTATTCATATTTAGTATTACATATTAATATTAATATTAATACATAATAAATACATTAAAACATATTAATATTTACATATTTAATTTTGGTTGTTGCTAGTTGGTTTCTTTTTGCCGAATCTTCTTTTATCACTGAGCATGTACAAAGATACAAACACACAAATCAAACAAACATTCAAATGGGAACTCCTTTAGTGTAGGGGTTAGCACGCTCGGCTTACAACCGAGAAGTCCCGGGTTCGATCTCCGGCGGAGCGAAAACAGACGGGCGGTCTTCTTAAAACCCGAGCCCGAATGGGTACCGGGTGTTAGCCGGGGGTTTGTGACCAGCCTTCCGGGGTGGTGGCTTCGGCGAACACTAAGCAATAAGGATGAATAATAAAATAAATGTTGATACGGAGACGGGGCCATACGAGCGTTGCTCAGGCCCTGTAAAATACAACTAGGTGAATACACACACAAACGGTTTTTTTTTTTTCTCTCTCTCTCTCTCTCTCTCTCTCTCTCTCTCTCTCTCTCTCTCTCTCTCTCTCTCTCTCTCTCTCTCTCTCTCTCTCTCTCTCTCTCTCTCTCTCTCTCTCTCTCTCTCTCTCTCTCTCTCTCCTCGAACGGGAAACAATTTTTACATGATAGCGGGGTAGTTCAGGTTATTATATAGAGTTATTTAGATATTATCTCTAACTATAAGACAGTACCCTCGCGCCTTGTGTTTGTCCTTCTTCCACGTCAGAGCAATGGCATGACACTAAAATACACGAGCCTAGACAAAAGTGTTATGTCATGTGTATGGGAGATGAGTCTGGCAATTCCTGTAGTCCGATGGTTAGGACAGATTAGAAGGACGTATGCGAATACAGGATCTCCCTCTGATTTTGATAGGTCCGGCACAGAGGTTGAAGCAACCATGCAGTCAGACACGCTTGTTAAGGCAACAATATAGGGATAATATATAGACACTCATGAGGGTTGTGATGCAAGGAAACTGAAGACGGAGAAAAAAACCAGAAACAGAGAGAAACAGAACCAGAGAGGGAAACAAAAACAGAAAGAGAGAAAAAAAGAGATTAAGACTCCTTAAAGAACTAATCACAACTCTACACTGAGTCTACAGGGAAGACGGGATGAGTCAGCGCCACAGACATCATGAAATTATATATTCATACTTTACTGTTCTTTCTCCTTAGACGTATGATGCAAAATACAACTTTTTCTTGAGTTACCGCCTGATCTTCACTGGCCTGTGTTGGCAGTGTTTGGGCCGAGTAATAATCACGAGAATATGTGCTACCGTGTTGCTTTATAACTCTCTCTCTCTCTCTCTCTCTCTCTCTCTCTCTCTCTCTCTCTCTCTCTCTCTCTCTCTCTCTCCTCTCCTCTCTCTCTCTCTCTCTCTCTCTCTCTCTCTCTCTATATATATATATATATATATATATATATATATATATCTATATATATATTTTTTTTTTTGTGTGTTTTTTATTTTTTTATTTAAACTGTTAGTACATTTGGTGTTATTAGAGCTAAAGCTCTAGGTTTTATATTAGAGCTATCTATAGCTACATATAATATATAACATACATTTTATATTTAATAATAATTTAGGCCATCAACCAGCTGTTCACCCCCCGCTTAAAGTCTTGTAGCGAGGCGTGGTGGTGGAGGTCGGTTTGGTAAACTAACTGGTTCCACAGACGGCCGTAGCGGGGTAAGAAGGAACGTAGGTGGTGCTCTGTTCTGGAGAAGGGCACAGTCACTTGCTCCTGTCTGTGTGGGGCGACACGGGTGGAGTGAAGAGGCGGCGGGGGCCTGGGGAGCTTGATGGCTGCCAGGTGGGGCGTGTGGAGATTTAGTGCCTTGTGCATGACACTTTAACCTGCCACATCCCTGCGCTCCTGGAGGGGTTGGAAGGAGTCAGGCGCGTGGTGGGGACGTTTGTCGTTAACCAGTCGCTGGGCTCTTCTCTGGACGCGGTCTAGTGTGGCCAGGTAAGAGGGCGGGCAGGTAGACCATGCTAGGGGGGAGTAGTCCATTAGGGGACGTACCTGAGCCTTGTACAGGACCTCAACCCCCTTTGCATCTAGAAGGTGGGAGGTGCGCCGGACACAGCTGAGTCTCCTGGCCGAGTTTTTAGCAACTCTCCTGGCATGACTGGTGAAGGTCAGTCCCGCGTCAAACTCCACCCCAAGGATGGAGATGGATCTCTGAAGGAGGAGTGATCTGCCCTCAAGCCGTATGTCCGGTGCAGGCAGGTTGGCGATGTCTTGCCTGCGGGAGATAAGCAGAACCTGGGTTTTGTAGGGGCCAGGCTGACCTGCCATCGACTACTCCAGGTGACGATGTTGTCCAATGCCAGGTTGATGCGGCACACCGTGTCTGCAATACACGTCTGCGCAGGGGAAGGCAGGCGTGCAGTCATCAGCTAGCCTGGGCCTCAGGAATTGAGCTGGAGAATGTCATTGATAGCACTCCACAGAAGGTCCGGTACGCTGCCTGCGGACGCTGCCGTGGAGGGTGTGGCTGGAAGGTGGCCGTTGCACACCCTAGGCTCCTGTCTTGGAGTAGTCTGATGAGCCTGCAGGGGGCGCCGCACACCTGTCCAAGGCTCCGTGCGATGTCCAGCACGACAAGGGGTCTATCTCTTCTATTTATGGTCTTTTTGTGGATGGCCAATCTTGCTTCTTCCATTAGCGTGAGCCCTCTTTCTCTCTCTATCTCTATCGTCTCATCTCTTTCGTCTCACACTCTCTCTCTTTCTCATCTCTGGCTCTCTCTCTCTCTCTCTCTCTCTCTCTCTCTCTCTCTCTCTCTCTCTCTCTCTCTCTCTCTCTCCTCTCTCTCTCTCTCTCTCTCTCTCTCTCTCTCTCTACTCTCTCTCTCTCTCTCTCTCTCTCTCTCTCTCTCTCTCTCTCTCTCTCTCTCTTTCTCTCTCTCGACGCAGTGCCGGGACCTCCACGGGCTCTCCAGGGGACCTCGAGGCTTGTGTTGTGCTGCAATACAATACTTAATGACCGAAGATGGATTTTATATCTATTAAAACCTTAATGCAGGAATACTTTTCGCTGAATGTAAATGAGGCGATGTTTTCATGTCTTTTATATGTTGTGTTGAGAGAAAAAAGTATCGATGGATTACTAAAGATTACGGAGCGTGGTATTGTACATCACCTTTTTGTCTCCAGTGATTGCATCTGGTTTTCTTCTGGTGAATAGCTGTCATTGAAAATAAATGGTACACTCATTTTTTTTCCAGGCAGCGTATCAATAAGAAATGATGATGATGATGATTGCAAAATATTATCATTATCAATGCATCATTAACAATCATTACTGTGGTCATTATTATCACCATCATCAATAACTTAGTATCGTTGGCATCAGTATGGCTCACTTATTTTCTACATATATTCTGCCTTTACAATAGTGACATTTCACATCAGATATTTCCACAAGAGGATTTACAATGAGCCGTTTTTTTTCATATCATTTATGCCAGAGCAATGCGCGGTGTCCTCGGCGTGGGTAGTGTGCCTTGGGGCGGTCCGGCAGGGTGAAGGAGGGCCTGACAGGGTA
>JACEEZ010026005.1:74012-149947 GCA_016584305.1 Chionoecetes opilio
TCATTTTTTTTTTTTTTTTTTTTTTTACATCACAAAGGACTGGCCAGGGCAAAAACAAAAGGGGTAACACAAAGCCGCTTAGTTGCCAGCCCCTATAAGAAGACAGTAAGAGAATAAAATAAAATAGGGGGGTGAGCCAATTTAGTTCGGGAGGTGTCTTGTTAACTCTTCTTTGAAAAGTTTTAAGTCAAGGAAAGTGGAAAAATTGAAACAGGAAGAGATTCCAGAGTTTACCATGAAAGGGATGAAAGTAAAGATACTGATTAACTCTTGCATTGGGAAAGATGGACATAATAGGGATGAAAATGAGTAAAAAGTCTTGTGCAGCGAGGCCGCGGGGGGGGGAGGCATGCAGTTAGCAAGTTCAGAAGAGCAGTGAACATGAAAATACAGTAGAAGAGAGCAAGGGGAAGCAACATTGCGGCGGTGTTTTAAAAGATTGAAGACGTCAGTCGAGAGGGGAGTTGATGAGACGAAAAGCTTTTGACTCAACCCTGTTTAGGAGAGCTGTATGATAGGATCCTCCCCAAAACATGTGAGACTACTCCATACATGGGTGGATAAGGCCTGTAAGAGCAAGTAATTGGGACGGAGAAAAAAAGGCGCAGACGCCACAGGACCCTAACTTCTTAGAAGTTTTTTTAGCAAGAATGAGATTGAGATTTCCAGTTCAGATTTTTAGTAAAGGGTAGTCCAAATGTTCATTGTAGAAGAAGGAGACAGTTGAGTGTATTGAGAAGAGGGGATAGTTTCTGGTAGGTTTTGTCGAGTAGATAGGTGAAGAAATTGGGTTTTTGAGGCATTGAACAAAAAAAGGTCTGCTTTGCCCCACTCAGAAGTTTTGAAAGATCAGAAGTTAGCGCTCGGGGGCATCTCTCCGTAATCAATTAGTTCCTGTTGAGTTGGACGTCTAATAACAAAGTTGAAAAATGCAGGGTACATCATCACGTAGGAGTGGATAGGGCTATGAGTTAGACTTAGAAATCATTAATGAATAATAGAAGAGAGTGGGTGGGTAGGACCAGAACCCTGGGGAACACCACTATTGATAGATTTAAGAAAGAAAAGTCCGTCTACAGTAGCTGCAAAGAAAGGTTTGAAAGAAAACTTAAGATGAAATTACGAGAGAATGATAGAAACCGAATGAGGGTATTTGGAAATTAAATTTGTGCAGACTCTATCAAAGCTTTTGATATGTCAAGGGCAACAGCAAACGTTTTTACCGAAAACCCCCAAAGGGGGATGACCAAGATTCATTAGGAAAGCAGAAGATCGCCATAAATCGCTCTTTAACGGAACCGACTGGGCGATCAGATAGAAGATTGTGAGCAGATAGATGCTTAAGAATCTTCTTATTAAGTAAGATTAAAAGCTTTAGTAAGGCAGGAAGTCCCAAAACTATGGACGGTAGTTTTTAAGGATTTGAACGGTCACCCTTCTTAGGAACAGGTTGGATGTGAGCAAACTTCCAGCAAGAAGGAAAGGTGGAAGTAGATAGACAAAGACGAAAAGTTTTGGCCAGCAGGTGCAAGCAAGAAGCACAGTTTTTGAGAACAATAGGAGGGACTTCCCTCAGAACCCTAAGCCTTCCGAGGATCTAGGCCAGAAAAGGGGAAAGAAAACTCATTAGAAGGATCTTAATGACAGGCATAATATAGTCAGAGGGTGGAGGAGAAGGAGGAACAAGCCCTTCATCAACCAGAGTGGAATTTTTAGCAAAGGTTTGAGCGAAGAGTTCAGCTTTAGAAATAGACGAGACAGCTGTGGAGTCATCTGGATGAAGCATAGGAGGGAAAGATGTAGAAGAAAAATTGTTAGAGATGTTATTTGCTAGATGCCAGAAGTCACGAGAGGAATTTGATTCAGAAAGATTTTGACATTTTCTATGAATGAAAGAGTTTCTGGTAATTTGAAGTAAAGATTTGGCATGATTACGGGCAGCAATATAAAGGGCATGAGTTTCAGAAGATGGATGCTTACGGTACCGTTTGTGAGCCACCTCTCTATCTCGGACAGCATGAGAACAAGCAGGTTAAACCAAGGTTGACGGCTTTAGGATTAGAGAAGTGTGTGGAATGTACGCCTCCATGCCAGAGACTATGACCTCTGTTATGCGCTCTGCACAAAGAGATGGGTCTTTGACATGGAAGCAGTAATCATTTCATGGAAAATCAGAGTAGTACTGCCTTAGGTCTTCCCACTTAGCTGAGTTGAAGTGCCAGAAGCACCTCCGCTAAGTGGGTTCCCGAGGCGGCACCGGAGCGATAGGACAGGTTACAGAAATAAGATTGTGATCGGAGGAACCCAACGGAGAGAATAGTTTCACAGAGTAAGCAGAAGGGTTAGTAGTTAGGAAAAGATCAAGAATGTTGGGCGTGTCTCCAAGCAGTCAGGAATACGGGTAGGGTGCTGTACCAGCTGCTCTAGGTCTTGGAGGATAGAAAAGTTGTAGGCTTGTTCACCAGGTTGGTCAGTGAAAGAAGATGATAGCCAAAGCTGGTGGTGAACATTGAAGTTCCCAAAAAATGGAAATTTCTGCTAAAGGAAAATGAAATGAGATGTGCTCCACTTTTGATGTTAAATAGTCGAAGAATTTTACATAGTCAGAGGAGTTAGGTGAGAGATATACAGCACAGATACATTTAGTAAGAGAGTGACATTGAAGTTGAAGCCAGATGGTAGAACATTCGGAAGATTCAAGGCCGTGGGCACGAGAGCAATTGATGTCATTGCGCACATATACGCAACAGCCAGCTTTGGATTGAAAATGAGAATAGAGACAGTAAGAGGAGACAGAAAAAGGTCTGCTGTCAGTGCTCACAGACAACTGGGTTTCGGTGACATGACATGTTGTCACTTGTTCCTTTTGTTGTGCCGCCGCGTTCACCCGATGATGCGATGCAGCCTTTTGAATTTCTATCCCATGATGAGATTGATGCTATTTTTTGACAAGGACCCTAGAGCCATTCACCTAGCCTCCTGCTGCCGCCCGCCGCATAATTATACTTGGTGCAGAGTATAAAGGATGGAAATAAAGCCATTTTTAGATATATTACCATGAAACGGAGAAGGGGTTAAGCTTGATGGAATTAATAAAGTGTCGAGGCCGCACAGTTATACTTTGATGCAGTGTATAAGGAATTATAATAAAGTTATTTTTAGATACAGTTTCATGAGACGGAGAATATATTAAGCTTGATAGAATTAACAAAGTGTTGAGAGTAAAATAAAACGTTTGAGAAGAAACATACTATGAATGCTAAAAAAGACAGACTTGTTTGAGAACTAAGGCTTCGGATCAACTCTTCTGAATGAATCAAAACACTATGTGGCTGTGAGTTTGTGGTAAATCTTAGGAAGGACAAAATGGGTGTTGGTGGTCGGCACTTATGAGGCTTTACCAGTTAATCTGTATTAGATGGTGGGACGATAACACTTCACAGTCTTCACCACTTACTGCTCCGGTGATTTCTGCCTCATCATGATCAGTAATATGACGACTTATGTTGTTATATTATCTGTACTATCATATTTTTTATTGTGGTTATATTTTATTGAAAATGTACGGTGTGTGCGATTGACAACGCCTCCTCTATACTGACATGCATAACTGGCCCGAAAAGCAAATTATACAATTATCAACCTTTTCCATGTGCAAGCAAACGTGGGCCAACAAAAAAATCGTTCAACTTTTATTTAACAATCTACATATTTTTTTTATCATTCAATAATATAATCTAAGGCAAAACATTAAAATTCATAAACATTTAAAATCATCAGCACAAAACATATCCTAAATAGCTACAAGTTATGAGTAATGATTTTTAATATACACACAATTTTTATTTCCTAAGAGTTCGTAATCTGCCACGCAGTTCTGATTGATATACAAGATAAAAACTTTTATGTAAGAGCTTTAACCGTGATCTCATTAAGTTCAAGCACACACACTGGTGCCATTATAAACAAAGTGCATTGTGTTACTCTCTCTTATGCTGTGATACTCGCATGTTCTTTGTATATAATTCAGCCTTGCGCTTGTAAGGATTCGACTCCATTGTTCTCCCTGATAAAAAAGAAAAGAAACCCTTCCTATTGCTTCTCTCTCGCAGTGTCGTGTTTGAATGGCCTGAGAGCCGCTCTGGATAGGCTTTACTCGCAGTCGATATCCATTTGCATATTCATCGATTTGATATTTATTGTTTCCACGTGACGCTTCTATTATTACTATTATTTCATGAACAGTTTTGTGAAGACATGTAAAGGGGTTAAGGCGACAAGGTAAAGGAGAATGCAGGGCAGATTATGCGACCCATTGTTATCACGCCAACCGGTGATGCTTTGAAGACAATTATCTTCCCATACTTCAGTGGTGTATTGTAGGTAGTAACGGACAACACGCCTGACCCTGTGTACATATAGATCACTTTTGGAGGCTGGACGAAAAAGAATATACAAAGTTTGTTTAAAAAGCCAAACTTCTTACAAAGTCAATATCACAAACAAAATTTGGACGTGCTTTACAGTGAGAGAGTAATAAAGCACTTGTACAGGGACTTATATTATTGCCGTTAATAAAAATACAATTACTGAAAAGTTGCGTCTGGATATCACCAAAAGAATTTTATTTATTGAGCACTCAAGACGACGGGATTATTTCTGCTTTTCATAAAAACTGCAATTCTAGACATTCTGGTGGAGCTTCGTCGAATCCGTCGTTAGAGTCTGGGTGGCGAGGCACAAAGGTGGAATAATTAATCTACGTGGAATACTCGTAACACATTTAAAACTCTGGTCATCATGTAACGCAGTAATTGGCTAGGGAGGAGCAGAAGCCATGTAGGCAGAAAGGCTACGTCCATGATTACGTGGGAAACTTTCATTCTAAAAATAGTACTTGCACATTACCCTTTTATTCATCATTATTTATCAGAAAACATAAAAAAAAAATTATGGGTAATTATTGTTATACACAAGGAACTTTAAAACACTCGAGAAAGAACAAGATTAGCAAGGCGATGGAGTTCAGTAGTGAGTGTTGGACAAGGCACCACACGCAAGCCTGAGCCTGAAGCCTTCCTCCCTGGACCCTCCCCGTCATGTCAAGAGTCGGCACAAAGGGAGACAGTTACGATCCCTTGGGCACTGCGAGCGATAAATCTTAATAACAAAATAAGGGCCCCGTCACCTTAAGCTGGCGCCACCCACCTAACCATACGTTCCTGCCTGTGATCTTTAGAAGTGTACACGATGATGCCTGTCTGACTTGAGTAGATAATGACCTGCTTCACCCTAGTTTACATGACGCATGCCCAAAGTGGAGGTCAGGGTGGAAATTGATGGGGCGTTGGGAGCTTGTCGTGTGTATTACTCACGGACGGACGCGGTCACTGACTTACCCTGGTGTGACGTTGTCTTGTTACCAAATAAATAAGATAAAACTTTGTATTCAATATTCAGAAAACTACGAGCTTAAAACAATTTCATGTAATTTGCAGTTGTTGTAATTGACGGGCCGCCAGGAGCACGCCAGGCTGGGGAGGAGCACACAGGTAAAGCCTCCCACGCAGGTAACACGCGGCTCAGGTAACTTGGTCCTCAGGAATATTTTTAACCAACATTTCCTAGAAGTTTGTCACTATTCTAATTAACATTAAAAATCACTCACAAAACACAAAAACACACATCTACATTACTTAACTCTCCATTCACTATTTTTCATGCAGGACTGCCTGTACATATTCTTGAATGCGCTCATGATTCAGTGGAAACACAATTATTTCATGATGGTTACTTCAAACAAGTCAATGACGGACAACATTGTTACCACATGCCATCATCCGATGTAACTTCAACGATTGTTTAAAAAATTTGATGACTGGAATCATACTACATTCAATTATAGTGAAAAAAAAGTCTGCATTTTTCATCGATTTGGGAAGGTTACGTCAATATCCTGTCTGTTTTTGTTTGGTTCACAGCTTGGTATGTGTCGATAATGTACTACGTATCTTTATGACTGGCGGGACACACGCACCTGAATGAGGCTTGTGACGGCATCAAGTCACGCCAAGGAGCCTACACACAATGCGGAAGTGAATGAAGGCAACATCCTAATAACATCATATGATCTGATCTGAAGTGATTTGAACACACTCGGAGTTTGTGGTCTTATGGCGAATGTGAAATGCTTCCCTCTCCAACATTACAATAAAAAATAAATACTATTCGCTGAACAATTTAGGAATGGAAGGTGTCATCATTCACTGCAGCAGGTTTTTTGTCCTGAGGTTGAGGAGTGGCAGGGCTTGTATGGGACGCTCACGCTCCTTTGCCCAAGACTTATTGTTGAGAGCACAGGGAATGGCGTCTGTCCTCCATGCTGGCAAAGGCGATTTAAATTGAGGTGAAAAAATATACAACAGAGGGAGGTCTGCGCCATTGCTACACATCTACATATCTGTCATGGCCCACGTCTATATTACTATCTTTCACTGCTGCTTTAAACGCTGACCCATGACACGTATTATAGACAGCGAAGGAAAATAAATATTCGAGATGAACGATTATAATATTGGATCTGATATTGGGTCCCCAGATCTACCACGGAAAAAATAATTAAATCAGCCGTTTAAAAGAAGTAGAAATAAGAGAAAGGCTGCACGGGGATAGACCAAAGACGTGATGAATGGATATGGTCGACCGTCACGGCACAGGCAGTGAGGGTGAGGGTTAGACAGGCTCAGAAAGGGGTTCAGGAATAGTGTTTGTGTCCAATTCCTAGAAAATCAAGTGTGCAAGTGACGAGAGGGAAATTAGATAAGTGTGTGTGTGTGTGTGTGTGTGTGTGTGTGTGTGTGTGTGTGTGTGTGTGTGTGTGTGTGTGTGTGTGTGTGTGTGTGTGTGTGTGTGTGTGTGTGTGTGTGTGGTGTGTGTGTGGTGTGTGTGTGTGTGTGTGTTGTGTGTGTGTTGTAGTATGTGTGTGTGGTGTGTGGATGTGTGTGTGGTGGGTGTGTGTGTGTGTGTTGTGTGATGGTGTGTGTGTGTGATGTGGTGGAGGTGAGTGGGGTGGGAGGGTAGGATGGTAGATGGGGTAGTGAGAGGATGTGATGTGGGGTGGGTAGGATGTGTGGTGGAGAGAGAGGGGAGATAGATGATGAGATGTGGAGATGTGGGTGTAGGGGTAGGTGTAGATGTGTGGTAGATGTGATGGAGGTGAGATGAGTGGTGTGACGTGTAGAGAGAGGACGGAGAGAGTGAGTGGAGAGAGAGAGAGAGAGAGAGAGAGAGAGAGAGAGAGAGAGGAGAGAGAGAGAGAGAGAGAGAGAGAGAGAGAGAGAGAGAGATGTGGTAGCAATAAAACAACCATTCTTGCATTTGAATTCCTTTACATACAGACCCACACACTACCACACTCAACACAACTACACTACAACAACACAAACACGAACAAAAGACAGTTATCGGTGGGAGGCCCAATAACACCATCGACCCAGTGACCTTAAAACGATAAGACTGGAAACCCTTCCTTCCCTTCACCCTTAATAAAGAGGTGCAACAGGTGCGCCGGGCGAGAATAATCAGTTCAATTGGGAGACAACAGGCGTGTGAAGGGGCAACGAGGGAGGAAGGGGACGAAAGGCAGGGAGAAAGAGGACAAAAGGGAGGGAGCAAGAGGACAAAAGGGAGGGAGAAAGAGGATGAAAGGGAGGGAGAAAGAGGACGAAGGGATAATTCAATTTAAACCTTTGATTCTATACCTTTTTTTCATTACACGACACACATAGAATACAAAAGTTAAAAAGCTATTCCAGTTTGGTATGTGAGAAATTTCAAGTTCTGTTTCATATTATCAATCTGAGATACATAAGCGCGGACAGTAAAAATAATACAGTACTAATTTCAGCCATTTGTTTTAATTGTCTGTAAGGTTAAGATCATCCTTCGAAATGCCTCGAATCAACACTTACTTCGAATATGAGAAGTATTAACCAAGGAACAACAGAACACAGTGTTTGTTATGAATGAGCGGCGCAACACTTACTATCACTTCAACACTAATACATATAACATCGGTGGTTCCTTCTATGTTGTTTACCTGTAACAGAAAACCTTAAAACAGTGATATATCGTTGTAATAATCGCGCATAAAAAAGAAACATAAAAGCGTGCAAAGAAAACAAAATTAAAGTCCTGCCCGAGAGGTCGCTTGTGGGTGAGGAACGGAAACCCGAGCGAGAGTCAGGACAGGAAACATAAGTGTTGCCCCGCCGCACCGACCTTGATATGACTCACAAAAACAATGTGACGGAGGGACAGGCAGGTTACAGCAAGGCAAGCCGCGTCCTAAACCTCGAAGACTGACGGGGATTGCGAGGCTCAGTGAGGCGAGGGAATTGAGGAGGTGGCTTGGGGAGGATACACACGTAAGCAATCTCAAGTTGCTGCGTTACCTTCCCTCCCTCTCCCTCCCTAAGGGCGCCCTATATCCTTCCCAAGCGGAAATCCCATTGTCCCTTTCTCTATCTTCATTTCATTCGCTTCTGGCTTGTTTCTCCCCTGATAAGTACAGTTTTCTTTCTCAATAAAAACGCCTCTTCCCTACATTCACCCTTACGTTGTTATATCCTGAACTACGACAGATTTCCTAGAGCGGCCTCACCCTCCTGAATCACTCTTTCCTGACGTTTCCTGCTTTCTTCTGAGACCAGATTACAAGGTCTAGCAGCAGTGACTTGGATATTGTGTCTCAACCTTTACTTGGTCAACCCAACAAATAGTTTCATTTGTCTAATATCTCCCTAACTTGTATCCTCCCCCTGTCCTGCCTCTATCCCTCCACCTGCGCCCCAGCCACCGCAACCCCCCCTCTCCCGCCATGGACCCCGCCAGGATACTGCAGATCATCACCAACAGCACCTGGATGGGTGAGTATCGCTACTATCATAGTTATTCCTGAAATGCTCTGCTAGTTTTCATTTGATACTAAAACTATGGAAAATTTGAGTGTGATTTAAGAATAAAGCCGGAGCACTTACCGGGGTTTTGTTGTCTTAACTTTATGTAAATGATATTAAACGTATTTATGTGTATGGTATCTGTAATGAAATGGGAGGTAACCCATATATTAAGTACCGGATTTATTTTTCCTTTTACCCTTTACAATGAATGTTTTAGTGAAGTAAATGTATTATCAGGGTACGAATTTTGTCCCCAGGATAAAATATTACTTGCCGCCTAAAACATTTTTTTCTAAAATTTACGCGGGCATAAAATATCAATTTCATAAAACTAAATCAGCTTCAGGAGGAAAACTAAACATCAGCTGCTCGTCGGCACTTTTTTCCCCGGCGGAGCAAAACAAGGCATTCGGGCGGAGGCGCAGCGACAATTTCCCCGCCGCTGTGACGCCAGTTATTGCACGTCTCCCTTCAGCACCTTCACAGTATTTCTCCTGCAACAAGTTATTGAGGATTCTGCATTCATGTTCTGAAGATCATGTTCACTTCTTCGCAAATAACCATGCAATAACAGAATAAGACTTTTGTTCACCAGTAAACATCCTATATAACAAAATAATAACATAATAAATGTTAATAACATAACACAGTCTTATTCAATGCTTGGTAATCACCTCTATTTTTGTTCAAGTAATTAACTTTTCGTAAACCAAACAAACTTGCTGCTTCGTGCGGTGCCTCATTTGTTGCGTGTCATTCTCTCCTTCACCATATTTGGTGAAGGTTAACATGGTTATTAACATGTAATGTTTTAATATTTGGTTGAATATTATGATGGCAATCTGTGTGAATATGAAACATGTATTTATCGAAAATTCATTTTGCTACGATTTTTTTTCTTTTTTTTTTTCTTTCATTTTACGAGATAATTGTGTGAACCATAATTTCACAAGCTATTCTGAAGAGTCAGTGAGTGCCGGGCTTGTGGGAGGTGTGCCAACACTGTCCAACATGCTCCTAAAGCCACCAGGTATGGAAACATGCAGGAGTCTAGCCTTGAGGATGATGAGACCTAAGGTTTCACTCCTGCATCACCGCACGTTGCCGCGCCACTGACCAGTGTTTCTTGTCGTAAGTCACCTACAAGTAAAACGTTGGCGGGTACCTTTCACTTTTCATCTTCATCAATATTGAGCTATTACAGATACCTTGATTTAAATTTTGACAAAGTGTTGTTGCATTTCCTTGTATGAAGTGGAGCACGCCACATCCGTGGCACCAAAACCTGTGCTTTCCCCAAGTTTATTGAAGGACTTGGTTCGATACATGTAATCTTGAGATTTTACGACTTCGATTTCTTTACTGATTCGGCTTCTATCACGACGATTTTTTATATGGTTTAAGTAATGTCTTTGAACAACCTTGTAGGTGCTGAAAATAGTGAAGTCATGAAATCAGTCGCCGGGTCCTGACATATACTGTGTGGTTAGCAGTTCTGATGTAATTAATTTATTTACCAATTTTACATTTAGTAAGCACTTGACAAACGATATACAAAAATGTCTACAGAACTGCTACAGCTTGTGATTAAAAATTTGTAAACAAAAATGTATCCATGACAGGATCATTTATCTTATAACCATTTTTACTGGATGATGAATTTCCTCGGTAAAGCTGCTCTCTCCATCCGTCCAATGACTGATGACACTATCGAATGCACGGCTAGTGAGAATCTAAGCTCATTAAAGAGGTGAATTGTAGCACATTGATCGTGGAAGTCATCAAGTGCATATCAAGACAAGTAATTGACATTTCCAGATGAGGAATAGTCTGATGATATTTTATTTCTACCTGAGGCCATACTATTAATTTGATTAATGAACTACGTAGCTTCAAAGTAATGAGCTATCTAATCTCTGGCTATGAACTTGCCACTACTTTAATAAGCTTGAAAGAGTGAGTATTTATCTCTCTTCTCATTAAAAGTGGATTAACGCTTGAAAACACGAGGTTCAGAATGTTCTGTACATGTAAAGAAATGACCCCAAAAGTTTGCATTTTATAGCAACATTATGTGTTAAGTTAAAATGGTACTTCTAATTTGTACAGATCTATTTCTAAGTCTAATAAGGACTTTGATTTATTACAACCAGATATGTAGATAGCCAGCCAGTGAGTGTCGGCGGAGCTCGTGAGATGAGCGTCTTTGTGGTATCGTGTTCCAAGGTGTTATGTCTGTCGTTCCCACACTTCCGACCGCTCCTCTCACAGGTTACTAGGTGACGTCGACATTTATAAAAGGCTGACATATATACAATTGGTTTGTGACCTACTTGCTCGACCTAACAAAGTGATGAGCTGTATTGAGTTCTCACAGTAAACTCAGAAAAGATATACATATAATTATATATACAGTATATTTATATAATTATATCTTCATGACGTTCCTAAAAAATATGCTGTTTCATTTGATGTTAAGTATATGAAAATATCCTGTATGTAAGTTATAGTACTTGTTACAATTGTGTGATAATAGTTGTAATTCAATTATAATAGTAATGCAAGTTATTATATATGGTAGAAGTGATTACTGACTGACACATGAAAAGTGGAAACAATGGATAACAAAAGTAAACTTTAAAAACAACGGTTAGAAGAAACAGTTATATGTTTTATTTCATGTTTTGGGGAAATAAAAAGGTTTTCTGTAAGGCGCTGTAACCTTTCGGCTTTGTCCATTTTAAGAAAGGTTTAAAACCAATTGGCTGCATTCGATATCTGAATTTCAGAAATTTCTAACACCAAACTATACCATGGACATCACAACTTAGTTACTAGCAGTTATTTACATATCAACTAACAATGGCATTACTTTTGTCATTATTATTACTAATATTCATTAGCATCGTTACTTATTATAATTATTTATAATCGTATTACTAGTAATAATTATTATTATTATCATTTTGTTCTCATTGCCATTATTATCTCCATCAATATCTGCGAGAACATCGGTTTAGGCGTACCAGCGGTGTGGGTGTACCAGGACACAATCTCAAGTTACAAACGGAATGAGGCAACAAAACAGAGGGTCGAGTGATGGAATAATGCCCCGTTCTCACAGCCGATTTGGGTACCTCAATCACCTCGACCGGCCAAATTGGCCGACCACGCTGGACCAAATGTAAGGTCGGGGGTCTACAAGATGGAAGGGGGCGTGTTCCCGACCTGTACTTGAGCATACTAGATCAACGCACGACCTTTCCCAACTACTTCCAGACCACTTGCCGACCCACATCCCGACTTGTACTCGATCTTTACTCGACCTTTAGGACCTCTACCCGATGTACACCCGATCAAGACGAGCAGCCCGAACTTTTCTCGACCTTTCCTCGACCTCTACAGGATCTCACCCCGACCCAAACCCGACCAACACCAGACAATGTAAGTTTGAGCACGATCACAATACGATAGCACCAGATTATGTATAAATAAACCGCACTCCTGAGGGCCTCCCTGCCCCTTGCCGTCAAGGCACGCGGAGGCGGGTTCACATGAGGCCCTCCCTGCCCCTTACCGTGAAGGCACGCGAGGGCGGGTGAGGGCCTCCCTGCTCTTTGCCATGAAGGCACGCGGGGGCAGGTGAGGGCTTCCCTGCCCTTTGCCATGAAGGCACGCGGGGGCGGGTGAGGGCCTCCCTGCCCCTTGCCATGAAGGCACGCGGGGACGTGTGAAAGCCTCCCTGACCCTTGCCATGAAGGCACGCGGGGACGGGTGAAAGCCTCCCTGACCCTTGCCATGAAGGCACGCGGGGACGGGTGAAAGCCTCCCTGACCCTTGCCATGAAGGCACGCGGGGGCGAGTGAGGGCCTCCCTGCCCCTTACCGGGAAGGCACGCGGAGGCGGGTGAGGGCCTCCCTGCCCCTTGCCATGAAGGCACGCGGGGGCGGGTGACAGCCTCCCTGCCCCCTTGCCATGAAGGCACGCGGGGGCAGGTGAGGGCCTCCCTGCCCCTTGCCATGAAAGCACGCGGGGCCGGGTGAGGCCCTCACTGCCCCTTCCTGAAGGCACGCGGGGGCGGTGATAGCCTCCCTGCCCCCTTGCCATGAAGGCACGCGGGGGCGGGTGAAGGCCTCCCTGCCCCTTGCCATGAAGGCACGCGGGCGGCGAGTGAAGGCCTCCCTGCCCCTTGCCATGAAGGCACGCGAGGGCGGGTGAGGCCTCACTGCCCCTTACCGTGAAGGCACGCGGAGGCTGGTGAGGGCCTCCCTGCCCCTTGCCATGAAAGCACGCAGGGCCGGGTGAGGCCCTCACTGCCCCTTACCGTGAAGGCACGCGGGGGCGGGTGATAGCCTCCCTGCCCCCTTGCCATGAAGGCACGCGGGGGCGGGTGAAGGCCTCCCTGCCCCCTTGCCATGAAGGCACGCGGCGGCGAGTGAAGGCCTCCCTGCCCCCTTGCCGTGAAGGCACGCGAGGGCGGGTGAGGCCCTCACTGCCCCTTACCGTGAAGGCACGCGGAGGCTGGTGAGGGCCTCCCTGCCCCCTTGCCATGAAGGCACGCGGAAGCGGGTGAGGGCCTCCCTGCCCCTTACCGTGAAGGCACAAGGGGGCTGGTAAGGGCTTCCCTGCCCCCTTGCCGTGAAGGCACGCAGGGGCGGGTGAGGGCCTCCCTGCCCCTTTGCCATGAAGGTACGCAGTGGCTGGTGAGAGCCTCCCTGCCCCCTTGCCATGAAGGCACGCGGAGGCGGGTGAGGGCTTCCCTGCCCCGTGCCGTGAAGGCACGCAGGGGCAAGTGAGGACCTCCCTGCCCCCTTGCCATGAAGGAACGTGGAGGCTTGTGAGGGCCTCCCTGCCCCCTTGCTATGAAGGCACGCGGAAGCGGGTGAGTGCCTCACTGCCCCGTGCCGTAAAGGCACGCGGAGGCGGGTGAGGGCCTCCCTGCCCCCTTGCCATGAAGGCACGCGGGGGCGGGTGAGGGCCTCCCTGCCCCTTACTGTGAAAGCACGCATGGGCGGGTGAGGGCCTCCCTGCCCCCTTGCCATGCAGGCACGCTGGGGCGGGAGAGGGCCTCCCAGCCCCGTGCCGTTAAGGCACGCGGGGGCTGGTGAGGCCCTTCCTGCCCCATGCCGTGAAGGCACGCGGGGGCGGGTGAAGTCCTCCCTGCTCCGTGCCGGTAAGGCACGCCGGGGCGGGTGAAAGCCTCCCTGCTCCTTGCCGTGAAGGCACGCGGGGGCTGGTGAGGCCCTCCCTCTCCCATGCCGTGGTGGCACGCGGGGGCTGGTGAGCCCCTTCCCCGTGTTGTGGTGGCACGCGGGGGCTGGTGAGGGCCTCCCTCTCCCATGCTGTGGTGCCACGCGTGGGCTGGTGAGCCCCTCCCTGCCCCGTGTTGTGTTGGCACGCGGGGGCTTGTGAGGGCCTCCCTCTCCCATGCCGTGAAGGCATGCGGCGGCTTGTGAAGGCCTCCCTCCCCCGTGCCGTAAAGGCACGCGGGGGCGGGTGAAAGCCTCCCTGCTCCGTGCCGTGAAGGCACGCGGGGGCGAATGAGGCCCTCCTTGCCCCTTGGGCACGATCACAACAATATCTGGAAGCTGGTGAGGCCCTCCATGCTCCGTGCCGTAAAGGCACGCAGGGGCGGGTGAGACCCTCCCTGCCCTTGCCGTGGTGGCACGCGGGGATTGGTGAGGGCCTCCCTCTCCCGTGCAGTGATGTTACGCGGGGGCTGGTGAGGCCCTGCGTGCTGGGCGGTGGTCGCCAGCGTGGAGGAGGTGGCCTGGAGGACGGCCAGGGAGGATTTTGATATGATTTAAATATCTAATATCCCCTAACTGTATGGTTAAGGTTCCATTCTTCTTAACTCCAACCTGCACTTCCTAACTCCAACTTGTACGTACTATTTTGAGGGTGCACATGTATCCCAATCGAAGGCTGTGATTGTTAGAGCAGAAGGAGTAAAAGACATCTTATGGGTTCCAATCTTGTTAACTCCAACCTATTGGTTGAGGCGAGGTGAGGGCCTCTCTGCCCCGTGCCGTGAAGGCACACGGGGGCGGGTGAGGCCCTCCCTGCTCCGTGTCGTGAACAAACGCGGGGGCTGGTGAAGCCCTCCCTGCCCCGTGCCGTAGTGGCACGCGGGGGCGGACAAGGCCCTCCCTGCCCCGTGTCGTGAAGACACGCAAGGGCGGGTGAGGGCCTCCCTCTCTTGTGCCGTCAAGGCACGCAGGGGCTGGTTATGCCCTCTTTGCCCCTTGCCGTGGTGGCTCGTGGAGGCTAGTGAGGCCCTCCCTGCCCCGTGCCATGAAGGCACGCTAGGGCTGGTGAGTGCCTCCCTGCCCCATGCCGTGCTGGCACGCGGAGGCTGGTGAGGCCCTCCCTCTCCCGTGCCGTGAAGGCACGCGGGGGCTGGTGAGGGCCTCCGTGCCCCGTGCCATGAAGGCACGCTAGGGCTGGTGAGGGCCTCCCTGCCCCTAGCCGTGGTGGCACGCGGGGGCTTGTGAGGCCCTCCCTCTCCCTTGCCATGAAGGCACGCGGGGGCTGGTGAGGCCCTTCCTGACCCATGCCGTGAAGGCACGCGGGGGCGGGTGAAGTCCTCCCTGCTCCGTGCCGTTAAGGCACGCCGGGGTGGGTGAAGGCCTCCCTGCTCCGTGCCGTGATGGCACGCGGGGGCTTGTGAGGGTCTCCCTGCTCCTTGCCGTGAAGGCACGCGGGGGCTGGTGAGGCCCTCCCTCTCCCATGCCGTGGTGGCACGCGGGGGCTGGTGAGCCCCTTCCCCGTGTTGTGGTGGCACGCGGGGGCTGGTGAGGGCCTCCCTCTCCTATGCTGTGGTGCCACGGGTGGGTTGGTGAGCCCCTTCCTGCCCCGTGTTGTGGTGGCACGCGGGGGCTAGTGAGGGCCTCCCTCTCCCATGCCGTGAAGGCATGCGGCAGCTTGTGAAGGCCTCCCTCCCCCGTGCCGTGAAGGCACGCGGGGGCGGATGAAAGCCTCCCTGCTCCGTGCCGTGAAGGCACGCGGGGGCGGGTGAGGCCCTCCTTGCCCCTTGGGCACGATCACAACAATATCTGGAAGCTGGTGAGGCCCTCCATGCTCCGTGCCGTAATGGCACGCAGGGGCGGGTGAGACCCTCCCTGCCCCTTGCCTTGGTGGCATGCGGGGATTGGTGAGGGCCTCCCTCTCCCGTGCAGTGATGTTACGCGGGGGCTGGTGAGGCCCTGCGTGCTGGGCGGTGGTCGCCAGCGTGGAGAAGGTGGCCTGGAGGACGGCCAGGGAGGATTTTGATATGATTTAAATATCTAATATCCCCTAACTGTATTGTTAAGGTTCCATTCTTCTTAACTCCAACCTGCACTTCCTAACTCCAATTGTACGTACTATTTTGAGGGTGCACGGGTGCATCCCTATCGAAGGCTGTGATGGTTAGAGCAGAAGGAGTAAAGACACCTTATGGGTTCCAATCTTGTTAACTCCAACCTATTGGTTGAGGCGAGGTGAGGGCCTCTCTGCCCCGTGCCGTGAAGGCACACGGGGGCTGGTGAAGCCCTCCCTGCCCCGTGCCGTAGTGGCACGCGAGGGCGGACGAGGCCCTCCCTGCCCCGTGTCGTGAAGACACGCAAGGGCGGGTGAGGGCCTCCCTCTCTTGTGCCGTCAAGGCACGCAGGGCTGGTGATGCCCTCTTTGCCCCTTGCCGTGGTGGCACGCGGGGACTAGTGAGGCCCTCCCTGCCCCGTGCCATGAAGGCACGCTAGGGCTGGTGAGTGCCTCCCTGCCCCATGCCGTGGTGGCACGCGGGGGCTGGTGAGGCCCTCCCTCTCCCGTGCCGTGAAGGCACGCGGGGGCTGGTGAGGGCCTCCGTGCCCCGTGCCATGAAGGCACGCTAGGGCTGGTGAGGGCCTCCCTGCCCCTAGCCGTGGTGGCACGCGGGGGCTTGTGAGGCCCTCCCTCTCCCCTGCCATGAAGGCACGCGGGGGCTGGTGAGGGCCTCCCTGCCCCTTGCCGTGAAGGCACACGGGGGCGGGTGAGGGCCTCCCTGCCCCTTGCCGTGGTGGCACGCGTGGGCTGGTGAGGGCCTCCCTGCCCCCTTGCCATGAAGGCACGCTAGGGCTGGTGAGGCCCTCCCTGCCCCTTGCCGTGGTGGCACGCGGGGGCTGGTGAGGGCCTCCCTGCCCTTTTGCCGTGAAGGCACGCGGAGGCTGGTGAGGGCCTCCATGCCCCCTTGCCATGAAGGCACGCGGGGCGGGTAAGGGCCTCCCTGCCTCCTTGCCGTGAAGGCACGCGGAGGCGGGGGAGGGCCTCCCTGCCCCTTGCCATGAAGGCACGCGGGGGCGGGTGAGGGCCTCCTTGCCCCGTGCCGTGAAGGCACGCGGGGGTGGGTGAGGGCCTCCCTGCCCCTTGCCGTGAAGCCACGCGGAGGCGAGTGAGGGCCTCACTGCCCCGTGCCGTGAAGGCACGCAGGGGCTGGTGAGGGCCCCCCAGCCCTCATGCCATGAAGGCACGCTATGGGCAGGTGAGGGCCTCACTGCCCAGTGCCGTGAAGGCACGCGGGGGTGGAAGAGGCCCTCCCTGCCCCTTACCGTGAAGGCACGCGTGGGCCGGTAAAGGCTTCTTTGCCCCTTGCCATGAAGGCACGCGGGGACAGGTGAGGCCCTCACTGCCCCTTTCCGTGAAGGCACGCAGGTGCGGTTGAAGGCCTCCCTGCCCCTTGCCATTAAGACACGCGGGGGCGGGATAGCCTCCCTGCCCCCTTGCCATGAAGGCACGCGGGGGCAGGTGAGGGTCCTCCCTGCCCCTTGCCATGAAGGCACGCGGTGGAGGGTGAGGCCCTCACTGCCCCTTGCCATGAAGGCACGCGGGGGAGGGTGGTAGCTGGTGAGCCCCTTCCTGCACCGTGTTGTGGTGGCACGCTGGGGCTTGTAAGGGCCTCTCTCTCCCTTACGTGGTGGCACGCGTGGGCTGGTGAGCCCCTCCCTGCACCGTGTTGTGTTGGCACGAGAGGGGCTTGTGAGGGCCTCCCTCTCCCATGCCGTGGTGGTACACAGGGGCTGGTGAGGGCCTCCCTCTCCCATGCTGTGAAGGCACGCGGGGGCTTTTGAGGGCCTGCCCCGTGCCGTGAAGGAACGCGGGCGGCTGGTGAAGCCTCCCTGCCCCGTGCCGTGAAGGCACGCGGGGGCGGGTGAAAGACTCCCTGCTCCGTGCCGTGAAGGCACGCGATGGCGGGTGAGGCCCTCCTTGCCCCTTGGGCACGATCACAACAATATCTGGAAGCTGGTGAGGCCCTCCCTCTCCCGTGCCGTGAAGGCAAGCGGGGGCTGGTGAGGCCCTCCCTGCCCCGTGCCGTGGTGGCACGCGGGGATTGGTGAGGGCCTCCCTCTCCCGTGCAGTGATGTTACGCGGGGGCTGGTGAGGCCCTGCGTGCTGGGCGGTGGTCGCCAGCGTGGAGAAGGTGGCCTGGAGGACGGCCAGGGAGGATTTTGATATGATTTAAATATCTAATATCCCCTAACTGTATGGTTAAGGTTCCATTCTTCTTAACTCCAACCTGCACTTCTTAACTCCAACCTGTGCGTACTATTTTGAGGGTGCATGTATCGAAGGCTGTGATGGTTAGAGCAGAAGGAGTAAAGACATCTTATGGGTTCCAATCCAGTTAACTCCAACCTATTGGTTGAGGCGAGGTGAGGGCCTCCCAGCCCCGTGCCGTGAAGGCACGCGGGGGCGGGTGAGGGCCTCCCTGCCCCGTGCCGTGAAGGCACGCGGGGGCGGGAGAGGGCCTCCCTGCCCCTTGCCGTGAAGCCACGCGGGGGTGGGTGAGGGCCTCACTGCTCCGTGCCGTGAAGGCACGCGGGGGCTGGTGAGGGCCTCCCAGCCCTCTTGCCATGAAGGCACGCGGGGGCTGGTGAGGGCCTCCCTGCCCCGTGCCATGAAGGCACGCGGGGGGGGGTGAAGCCCTCCCCGCCCCTTACCGTGAGCACGGAGGTGAGGCCCTGCACCGTGCGAAGGCAGCGGGGGGTGAGGGCCCTGCCCTTGCCTGAAGCTGGGGCGGGAGGCTCCCTTGCCATGAAGGCACGCGGGGGCGGGTGAGGGCCTCCCTGCCCCCTTGCCGTGAAGGCACGCGGGGGCTGGTGAGGGCCTCTCTGCCCCTTGCCATGAAGGCACGCGGTGGCGGGTAAGGGCCTCCCTGCCCCCTTGCCATGAAGGCACGCGGGGGCGGGTGAGGGCCTCCCTGCCCCTTGCCATGAAGGCACGCGGGGGCGGGTGAGGGCCTCCCTGCCCCCTTGCCATGAAGGCACGCGGGGGCGGGTGAGGGCCTCCCTGCCCCTTGCTATGAAGGCACGCGGGGGCGGGTAAGTGCCTCCCTGCCCCCTTGCTATGAAGGCACGCGGGGGCGGGTGAGGGCCTCCTGCCCCTTGCGTGAAGCAGGCGGGGCTTAGGGCCCCCTGCCCCTTGCCATGAAGGCACGCGGGGGCGGTAGAGGGCCTGCCTGCCCCAGCCGTGAAGGCACGCGGGGGCGGGTGAGGGCCTCCCTGCCCCGTGCCGTGAAAGCACGCGGGGACGGATTAGGGCCTCCCTGCCCCCTTGCTGTGAAGGCACGCGGGGGCTTGTGAGGGCTTCCCAGCACTCTTGCCGTGAATGCACGCGGAAGCGGGTGAGGGCCTCACTGCCCCTTACCGTGAAGGCACGCGGGGGCTGTTGGGGGCCTCCCTGCCCCCATGCCATGAAGGCACGCGGAGGCGGGTGAGGGCCTCCCTGCCCCCTTGCCATGAAGGCACGCGGAGGCGGGTGAGGGCCTCCCTGCCCCTTGCCATGAAGGCACGCGGGGGCGGGTAAGGGCCTCCCTGCCCCCTTGCCGTGAAGGGAGGCGGAAGCTGGTTAGGGCCTCCCTGCCCCTTGCCATGAAGGCACGCGGGGGCGGGTGAGGGCCTCCCTGCCCCGTGCCGTGAAGGCACGCGAGGGCGGGTGAGGGCCTCCCTGCCCCGTGCCGTGAAAGGCACGCGGGGATGGGTGAGGGCCTCCCTGCCCCCTTGCCGTGAAGGCACGCGGGGGCGGGTGAGGGCCTCCCTGCCCCCTTGCCATGAAGGCACGCGGGGGCGGGTGAGGGCCTCCCTGCCCCCTTGCCATGAAGGCACGCGGGGGCTGGTGAGGGCCTCCCTGCCCCTTGCCATGAAGGCACGCGGAAGCGGATGAGGCCTTCACTGCCTCTTACCGTGAAGGCACGCGGGGGCTGGTGAGGGCCTCCCTTCCCCCATGCCATGAAGGCACGCGGGGGCGGGTGAGGGCCTCGCTGCCCCCTTGCCATGAAGGCACGCGGGGGCGGGTGAGGGTCTCCCTGCCCCATGCCTTGAAGGCACGCGGGGGCGGGTGAGGGTCTCCCTGCCCCTTACCGTGAAGGCACGCGGGTGCTGGTGAGGGCCTCCCTGCCCCCTTGCCGTGAAGGCAAGCTGGGGCGGGTGAGGGCCTCCCTGCTCCCCTGCCATGAAGGCACGCGGGGGCTGGTGAGGGCCTCCCTGCCCCCTTGCCGTGAAGCCAGGCGGGGGCGGGTGAGGGCCTCACTGCCCCGTGCCGTGAAGGCACGCGAGGGCAGGTGAGGCCCTCCCTGCCCCTTACCGTGAAGGCACGCGGGGGCGGGTGAGGGCTTCCGTGCCTCGTGCTGTGAAGGCACGCGGGGGCGGGTGATAGCCTCCCTGCTCCGTGCCGTGAAGGCACGCGGGGGCTTGTGAGGGCCTCCCTGCCCCTTGCCGTGAAGGCACGCGGGGGCTGGTGAGGTCCTCCCTCTCTAATTGCCGTGGTGACACGCGGGTCCTGGTGAGCCCCTTCATGCCCCGTGTTGTGGTGGCACGCGGGGGCTGGTGAGGGCCGCCCTCTTCCATGCCGTGGTGGCACGCTGGGACTGGTGAGCCCTTCCCTGCTCCGTGTTGTGGTGGCACGCGGGGGCCTGTGAGGGCCTCCCTCTCCCATGCCGTGAAGGCACGCGGGGGCTGGTGAGGGCATCCCTGCCCCGTGCCGTGAAGGCACACAGGCATCAAGATCAGTTCATTTTTTAAATCTATGTGTAGGGTGTCTCCTCTTTTCTTACTCGCTGAAATAATCGTGTTGATCCGTGTCAGTCCCGCTGTTATGAAGTCTTGAGAAGGGTTCGAGCATTCTGGGAAGTAACACCGCTCATCCATGTTTACTGAAAAATATTTAAAAAAAACATATAATATTCATATATACATATATTAAGTATATAAATATTATAAGTATATTATAGTATTATAATATTATAAGTATTATAAGTATATTAAGTATATAAGTATATAAATATATAGTATATTCGTATATTTTGTATAGGAAACGGACAAGCAAATGTATATTTTCACAAAAGAAACAATCTGCTCCTGTAAAATAACGACCATGAATATAACGGGTAGCATAATGAACATAAATAAATCGTATACAATGATGAAAGATTGCTGCAGTTTAAATGGGACTTTGGCATCCGTGTATCCATATATTTCGTTAATTCGACCACTTATGCTCATGGTACCAACTGTTTTATGTAATTATTTTGTTAGCTGAATGGGTGATGTTCAATATTATTTAAAAAAAAACTTACAGGTATAAACAAATAAGACTGTAAAGGTAACCAACGTCAACTTCCTTAACCGCGGCTGGAAAAAAGTGAGTTCGACAGCATGTACTCTGTGATGAAAAGTGAACAAACGGCAGTTTAAGCAGTGTATTTGAATTGTATTCGTCAATACTTTCAATTTGATATACTGGCTGTCATAGTTGAATCTATATTGAATTTTTTTTTTTTTTTTACTTGCGCGTCGCGAGTACCTATACAAATCATCTATTAAAAATAATTGCTCAAGGGTGCCAAGGTGGCACGGCCTGATTATGACTCAAGATAACCTAAGAAAGCAGAATCCGCAAAAAAAAATGTATATACCCGATTTCACGGTTCACCCCATATATGGCACTTGGGGACTCAACTAATTTATCTTTGAGTGCTAGTGACTTAAATATTGGTCATAGGTCATAGGACTTTCTTTATTCAAATAGTGCCAGCGGTCAAATGTCAAGGCTTATATTTTTTTCTATTTTTCCCTAAATATGAAATTGAATGTTGCTTTCTGTAGACTGCATATAGTTCTACGTATTAGAGAGGTAGATTATCGTTGAATTACTTTTATTGTTCTGTTAGAATAGCTTAAAAATGGTCTTATATTTTTTCATAAATTTTTCAAATTCGTTCAATTTAAATTGTCGGCTAAAGGTATATCAAATGGACTATAGAGAAAGAGAAAAAGAGAGAGAAATATGAGAGGGAGGGAAATGCCACTATATTTTGTATAATTTAAATATTTCGCCTTATGAATATTAGTTTCTGGGCTGTTAAAAAACTAATAAAAAAAACTAATCTGGGCTGTTTAAAAAGTTAAACCGTTTGTCTGATTGTAAAACGTATTGAAAACTATTTATATACCTTTTTATGATCTACACTTTTAATTTCTATAATTTGTTTTGTATCTATAACGAAAATGCCACTTTTAGGGCATAATGTGAAACATTACGCCTTAGGAATAATTGTTTTGAGTTTTATTTTGTAAACTGTTTGCCTTAATATAAAACTTATAGAAAACTATTTATAGAGTTTTTTATGATCTATAATTTAAATTTCGTGTCTTTATTTTGTATATCTAGCGCTTCGTGTCCTGGTGGAACGCCGACGTGAGTTTCGACAGGGGATGCTTGCAGCCTATGTTGATCTCAAGAAGGCGTTTGACTCAGTGCATCGTGAGTCACTCTGGGATCTTCTGCGACTTCGAGGGATTCCTGCAAGGACTATTGGTTTGATAACTGGTCTGTATTCTGGGACTGAGAGTGCTGTGAAGTGTGGGGCAGGTGTATCCAGCTTCTTTCCTGTGAATACAGGAGTGAGGCAAGGGTGCGTCCTTGCCCCATCACTTTTCAACGCTTGTATGGACTGGGTATTGGACAAGGTTGTAGATCAAAGTGATTGTGGAGCATCCGTCGGCAACACCAAGATCACTGATCTTGTTTTTGCTAATGATGCAGTAATCTTTGCTGAGTCGCTGGAGGTCCTGGTGATGGCTCTCGAGGCGCTGCACGAGGAGGCAAAGCCTTTGGGACTTGAGGTCTCCTGGCTCAAGACCAAGGTCCAGGTTTTGGAGACTTACTAGATGAAGCAGTACAGTCTGTTCATGCGTGTGGCGAGGACATTGAGATCTTGGAAAGTTTTACATACCTTGGTAGCGCAGTCCATAATGACGGCGGGTCACGTCAAGAAGCCTTACGGTCGGATTGGCATAGCCCACGGTGTTATGGACTCGCTCAGCGGGAGTATTTGGCGTTGTCGGTACCTGTGCAGGAGGACAAAGATCCGGATCTTCAAGTCGCTTGTGATCCCTGTCTTACTCTATGGTTGTGAGACATGGACACTAAATAGTGACTTGAAGAGACGAATCAATGCCTTTGGTAATAAGTGTCTTCGCAGAATCATGGGTATCGCTGGGATGATTACGTGTCAAATCAGCGATTGCACCGTGAGACTGAATCGAGGCCTATTACCTGCATAGTCCGTCAGCGCCAACTTCGGCTATATGGGCATGTGGCACGCTACCCTGAAACCGATCCTTCCCATCGGGTTGTATCTGTAAGAGACAATCCGGCGTGGAGGAGGCCAAGGGGGCGCCCACAAGGCTCGTGGCTGGGGCAAGTTGATGTTTCTTGTCGAGAGTTGCTTGGTATGGGAAAGGAGCCTGCATGGGAACTCGCGCGTGGTGACCCCCGGGAGTGGCGTCGTAGGGTGGGCGAGGCGACGCGCCCCCCGGCGTATGCCCCCAATGATTGATTGATTGATTTTGTATATATAAGGAAAAGCCCACTTTTTTGGGTATAATGTAAAATATTATGCCTTATGAATAATACTTTTTGGGTTGTCTGCTAAACTGTTTGTCAGATTTCTAAACTAATAGAATAGTATTTATAGATTTTTTTATGATTTATAATTTTAATGTATATCTTTTTTTGTATCCATAAGGGATATGTCCCTTTTGGGGCATATAATGGAAAATATGACATATTAGGAATCTCAATTTTCTGTTGTATCTGTTAAACCGTTTGCCTCTTTATAAAACTTATAGTAAACTATTTATAGATTTTTTTATGATCTATGATTTTGATGTCGGAATTTTTGTTGCATCTCTAAGGAAAAGGCCACTTTTGGAGTAATTATGTAAAATATAATGCCAGATTTATAATACTTTTTGGCCTGTATCTGGTAAACTGTTTGTCTGATATTTAAACTAAAGGCATAACATTGTTTGATTTTATAGGGTCTATAATTTTAAGGCGTATGATTTTTTTTGTATCTATAGGTTTTCAAAAAACTTGATCTAGCACCCTTCATATATGTCGGATCTGTATGATTTTGTAATATATGATGGGTACTTTACTAATACTCCATCTGTAAAAAAAAAGATTTAATTTGGATAAAAATTGTAAGAATTGCTAATATTTTATACAATTTTTTATTATTTTTCATTATCACTCACGTAAAGTTTCTTTAGTTCGTTCTCGACTATATAGAATATTTTTTATAGAGTTTTGGGGTTAAATTATTTGTATATAATTTTTAGATTTTTTTTTATATATAAAAAAAAAAAAAAAAAAAACCACTAAACGCAAATTAACCATAGAAATGATGCTATATTGTCGGGAACGTAGTAACGAAACTTTTTGTGGGTGATGAGGAAAAACAAAATAAGATTTAAGAAAAAATTAGCAATTCCTACAATTTCTATCCAAATGTAATACAATTCACACAGATGGCGTATGAGTACAATATCTATACTATTGTAAAAAATCTAATTGATCCAACAAATATTAAGGGTGCTAGATGTCATAGATAATTTTTGTTTTATATGAATGGCTCCTGCATCCTTGCTATATGTCAGATCAGTCAGATTTTTTCATATGTTAGAGATATAATACTAATACGTCATATGAAGAAATATTATTAAAATCAGTTGAAATTTTTTAGAGTTATAAAAAGTAAAAAAAAAATACATTACGGGTGCCGAGCGAATAGTTAGTTTAAAGGTCTAAGAATCATTAATGGGGTTGCTCAACAACGATTGGTTACCGAGATAGAGAATATAAAAAAAGGGTACTTTGTACCTATGAATGATTTCTGAAAATAAATATTTTTCCCACTAAGGAGCTGAATTGGGGCATTTAAATAAATATTTTACATTTTTTTCTAAATGTGGAAATGCCATTAAAAATGATGTGTCATTGAAGTCCAGGGACATCCTGTCGATAAAAAAATCTTCGAGACATTGTATAGTCTTACCCCTCCTATGACTTCAAATATTGACATACAATCCCCAAACTTTCACAAGTGTGTTTGAGTGACTTATTTTTTTTTGGATTAGGCTGATTTTCAGATATGGTGTGGGGGACGTCCTAATGCGTCGTTGATATGAATATGATAAACATTAGAATGCATATAATTGTACGTATAAAATAGGTAGATTATTGTTAAATGAATGTTATGGTTGTTTTACAAAAGCTTAGAAATGGCCTTTCGATAAATGCTTCCATAAAGTTTCAAAATTGTTGCATTTCATTTTTCTTTTTAATCTATATAATGGGGACAGTAATAAGCCCAGCCACCCAATAGTATCTGTTTTTCATAATAAACAAGAAAGATATGAGTGATTAAATTTGTAGAAAACATTTATTTTTGTCCCCTTCAAAATTCTTATTATTAAACTGACATCATTCGTGCACTAATTCAGCTAAGATAGTTTATCTATGATCTATAAAAAATACATACTGTTTCTCAATGAAGCTTAGAATAGGAAAAATAGTGCCGTAAAAGGTACCTTTGCATGAGTTCTTCCATGTAAAAGTATATATTTATAGCATTGTAATTTTAACAGTTTTAACTCTATATATATGCAACCTAAACAACTTCTAGACAGTAGTATAGTACGATAGAGGACGGAATTTCATTGCCGTATCTTAATTTGTCTTTGAGTGTTATTGATTTAAATATGGGTAATAATTGCAGTGGTATATCCCACCCAATAATATTTTAAGTATTTGCAAGAAAACAGAGATTTTTAAATTTTTTGGGGCACTCAAATGGCAAGCAACATTGGATTCTACACAATATAGAGTGAATTGCATGCCTGAATGATCCTCCCTTTTGAAACGGGAAGACTTTAAAAATCTTCAAAAAAGTGATTATAAGCTATTTTTTGAACACTTATAGAGAGCATATTTCTCATTGAATTCCTCAAACGTTTTAATTTGGAGGTAGATACCATTACTTTCTAAAATTATACCGTAACTCAAGTCTCTATCATTCTTGGTGCGTGAATGGAATGAGCCATAGACCACTGTATACCTGGACTGCGCACGGAATATCGGCCTGTTGCACATGGGCCTGAACTTGCCCTGAAGTCGGAGGGCCGCTCGGATTCATGTATATATATATATATTATATATATATATATATATATATATAATTATATATATATATATATAATTGATATATATATATATATATATATATATATATATATATATATATATATATATATATATATATATATATATATATATATATATAATATATATATATATATATATTATATATATATATATATATATACGCATCATATAGACTGGTTTATCAGTATATATGATATACTGTAATCTTCGTATATGTTTGTTATATAATATTATCAAATAAAAAACAGTAAAACACGGTAAAGAAATGCCATTACGAGACTATGAAGAAATATGCATGAACTTAATATTCACTTCAACTCTTCGCCATTTAAAACTTTGCGAGTCAACTTTTATCATGAAGGGTATCAATAGAAGCGCAAATTTATTAGCTTTCCATTGCTATATTTCGTTATCTGATAAATTAATTAGAACCATGCATAAATTAGCGTTATATAAATAAATAAAATCATCAATCGGGTAATTTTCCCGATTGATGAGGTTATTTATTTAGTTAACGCTAATTTATACATGTTACTAATTCATTTATCAGAAAACGAAATATATAAGTGAATAAATAACATCATCTATCGGGAAAATTACCCGATTGATGTTGTTATTTATTTATTTAACGCTAATTTATGCATGGTTCTAATTCATTTATCAGATAACGAAATATAGCAATGGAAAGCTAATAAAATTGCGCTTCTATTGATACCCTTCATGATAAAAGTTGACTCGCAAAGTTTTAAAGTGGCGAAGAGTTAAGTGAATTCATATAAGCGAGTTCATAGTCTCGTAATGGCATTTCTTTAGCTTGTTCTACTGTTTTTTATTTGATAATATTATAGAGCAAACATTTACGAAGATTACAGTATATCATATATACTGATAAACCAGTCTATATGATAGTCCATAGACCACTATATGTCTTTGTCGGGCGCCCCGCAGGCCCCTATGCAGCCCCGCAATTCAAAACATTGTCGCGTGTGCAGTCCAGGTATACAGTGGTCTATGAATGAGCATAAAAATGAAAAAGAAAAAGAAAAAAAAAATAATTTATCAAACTAAGGCCCACTCAGAGCTCATTCTATGCACATATATAGTGAATAATGTCAATGATATGCCCAGTAAGAATGAACACTCTCCGCCAATAATTAACTGAGATAGAGGGTAACAAAGTGTAAAATATATACAAATTGTAAGAGTTACCGCTCTCATACTTTTTGACATACCCATACCGGGCACTAATTGAATAAAGTCCACATTAATTCCGTCTAAATTCAACCATTTGCAATCCTCAATGAAGCTTAGTTTTTGAATAATAGTAATTCAAAAATTTATTAAACCGATTTTTTTCAATTTTCAGCAGTCAAACCTGAAACCCCCAATTAACATATGGACAAGTTTATTCTATCATATACAAGTTTTGAAAAACGTATAGGCAAAAAAAAAAAAAAAAAAAATCATGCCCAAAAAAAGTATATACGAGACGTTATAGGCCTATATTAATTATTTATAAACACTAAAAAATAATTTCATTATTTCCAATAAGTAAACTATTCGGTGACCGGGGTATGAATTAGCATGGTATGAATTGTCCAGGGTATGAATTGTCCGGGGTATGAATTGTCTGGTATGAATTGTCCGGGGTATGAATTGTCCGGGGTATGAATTGACCATGGTATGAATTGTCCGGGTATGAATTGTCCGGGGTATGAATTGTCCGGGGTATGAATTAGCAGGGTATGAACTGTCCGGTATGAGTTATCCGCGGTATGAGTTGTCCTGTCACCGATATGAACTACTGTGTATCATCTTCAATGGCACATACACATCAGTAGTGATGCTATAATTCGTAATATTTTGCGTCTGGCGACATTAGGGCAGTGGCGACTAATACTGTTATCTACGGTAGGTACATTATACTGTCCAAGGTAAAGAAAATGTTTCCTGTGGAAACACTGAGGCAAAGTGTCCGTAGGCAAAGTGTCCGTAGGCAAAGTATCCGTAGGCAAAGTGTCCGTAGGCAAATTGTCCGGTAGGCAAACTGTCCGGTAGGCAAATTTTCCGGTAGGCAGAATGTCCGGTAGGCAAACTGTCCGTAGGCAAATTGTCCGGTAGGCAAATTGTCCGTAGGCAAATTATCCGTAGGCAAACTGTCCGTAGGCAAACTGTCCGGCCACGGCAAGTACCAACTACAAGGTTATTGACTATATAAAGCGCCACCACTCCAGGACGAACCTGGTGGGCTCAAACCGCTGACCGAATGCGCAGGGACGCTGCACACGCGAGCCCGCAGCTCTACCAACCAGGCCACCCTGACAGGTCCAAAATGATTCAAGGGATGCGTAACTGTAGTTATGAGAGGAGATTGAAGCTATTAAAGTTACATTCACTCGAGAGACGCAGAGTAAGGGGCGATCTGATAGAAGTTTTCAAGTGGATAAATGGATTTAATAAAGGAGAGGTAGGAAAAGTTCTTACGGCTATTAACCAGGGTAGAACAAGAAGTAACGGATTCAGGCTTCGAAAACCGTAGATCTAAAAATAGAAATAAGGAAAAACTGGTTCACAAATAGGGTGGTGAATGATTGGAATGGACTCAGTAGACAGGTATTTAGTGCTGAGCCATTAGGGAGCTTTAAAGGGGGGCTGGATGGGGATGAAAGGTGGATATAGGTAGTGTTAGGTAACAGGAACTACCACATGTAGGCCTCACGGCCTCTTGTAGCTTCCTTATTTTCTTATGTTCTTCTAATGTTCTTATGTCGTAAACCATAAAAATCGGTCTTACGATTACTACAGACCCCTTTTCTACGCCAATCAGTATCTTTATCAGTTAATTGTTATGCATCAGGCTCGACCACAGGTATCAGGCTCGCCACAATAGTAAATATTTATGTATCTCAGAAATATTATCAAGTTTTCCACAATAGGAGCGAATCAATCAATCAATCACTGGAGGCATACGCCGGGGAGCGCGCCGCCTCGCCCACCCTACGACGCCACTCCCTGGGGTCACCACGCGCGAGTCCGCATGCAGGTTCCTTTCCCATACCAAGCAACTTTCGACAGGAAACATCAACTTGCCGCAGTCACGAGCCTTGTGGGCGCCCTCTTGGCCTCCTCCAGGCCGGATTGTCTCCTACAGATACAACCCGGTGGGAAGGGTCGGTTTCAGGGTAGCGTGCCACAATGCCCATATAGCCGAAGTTGGCGCTGACGGACTATGCAGATAAGAGGCCTCGATTCAGTCTCACGGTGCAATCGCTGATTTGGCACGTAATCATCCCAGCGATATCCCATGATTCTGTGATGACACTTATTACCAAAGGCATCGATTCGCCTCTTCAAGTCGCTAGTTAGTGTCCATGTCTCACATCCATTTAGTAAGACAGGGATCACAAGCGGTTTGAAGATCCGGATCTTCAAGTCAATCCTTGTTCTTCTGCACAGGTACCGATATCAACGTCAAATACTGGTGCTATGAGTCCATAACACAGTGAGCTGTGCCAATCCACCGTAAGCCTGCTTGACGTGACCCGCTGTTATTATGGACTGCGCTACCAAAGTATGCAAAACTTTCCAAGATCTAAATGTCCTCGCCGCACGATGAATGGACAGTGTAGTTAATCTAGAAAGCCTCCAAACACCTGGACCTTGATCTTGTGCCAGGAGACCTCAAGTCCCAACGTCTTTGCCTCCTCGTGCAGCGCCTCGAGAGCCATCACCAGGACCTCCAGTGACTCAGCTCAGATTACTGCATCATCGGCAAAAACAGGATCAGTGATCTTGGTCTTGACGAGGGCTGCTCCACAATTACTTTGATCTACAATTTTGCCCAATACCCAGTCCATACAAGCATTGAAAAGTGATGGGGCAAGGAAGCACCCTTGCTTCAATCCTGTATTCACAGGAAAAAAGTTGGATATACCTCCCCCACACTTCACAACACTCTCTGTCCCAGATAACAGACCAGTCATCAAACCAATAGTCTTTGTAGGAGTCCCGCGAAGTCGCAGAAGATCCCAGAGTGACTCACGATGCACTGAGTCAAACGCCTTCTTGAGATCAACATAGGCTGCAAGCATCTCCTGTCGAAACTCACGTTGGCGTTCCACCAGGACACGAAGCGTGGTTGAAGTGGTCCGTATATGACTAACCAGGCGTGAACCCAGACTGCTGAGATCTCTGATGCTTCAGCAAATGGCTGCGGATACGTGTCAGCACTAGATGGGCAAGCACCTTGCTTGGCACACTGAGCAGTGTAATACCGCGGTATTTGTTGCAGTCCTGACTAAACCCTTTCCCTTTCCAGATAGGGAAGACCAGCCCCCTTTTCCAGCCAGGAGGAATGGTACCTGATTGCCACATGGCAGTCAGGACAGCATGATATCCGCGGAGCATGGCCGCACCCTCAGCTTTGAAGAGCTGCGCACTGATATTACAAACACCAGCTGCCTTTCCACACCTCAACTTTGCTACAGTCTCTCTGACTTCGTAGAGAGATGGCACGGTTCCGTCAATGGTAGGATCGGCATCCACTGCCCCTAATGTAGTGGTGGGTGTGAAGCTGCCCAATTGGATGGTACGCCGTGAACAACTACCCAAAGAACTCTGCCGAACGAGCAACCTGACCAAACATGTCCGACACGAGGCACCCATCTGCTGCTCGGATAGCACTCGCCCAAGATGGAGACTTGGAACAGAGCTTCTTCAGGGCTCGGTAGGCGGGTCGAAGGTCATTAGCGTTCAAATAACCCTCGAGAACCTCAGCGAGACTTTCTGACATACCTCTCTTTCTCTCTCCCCAGGAGGGTTCTAGTCGTGTGTGACAGATCCCTGTACTTGTCCTGGTTCCCAGCAAGCCTGGCAGTGCGACTCTCCTCGATATTCTTCAGCGTCTCCGTCGAAACAAAACCACGCCTTGACCTCGGGCGCTCCCCAATAGACTCCTTGGCAACCTGGAGAGTTTCACGTTTGAAGTTATCCCACAGTTCTATAGGGCCCTCGAGGGCACCGAACACATCAAACCGATTTGAGACTGCCACCACATACTCATGGGCACATGTCAAGTCCCTCAGCTTCTCAAGATGAAGTACAGTATGGCTACCTCATGAGATTCTTCTGGACTTGACATGAAGCTTAAGTGTAGCAACAACTTTGTGATCAGTTGCAAAGAACTCAGCACCCCGGTACACCCTGCATTTCTGGAAAATCCTCCACCGACTGCTAACGAGGATGTTGTCGATCTCCTTAGCTACCAAGACCTTGTTCCACCTCCGTCTGTCTGAGTGTCCTGTGAGTTTTTATTGGTCCTTAGAAATACTAGAGAGAAAAATGGAAAAGAAAGAAAGGAACTACACGATAATGTTAACGTTCACTATATGATTTATAACTAAACAATTTGTATTGGTATTTTTTGTTATCTTCTTAGCTACAATATGTGTGTGTGTGTGTGTGTGTGTGTGTGTGTGTGTGTGTGTGTGTGTGTGTGTGTGTGTGTGTGTGTGTGTGTGTGTGAGAGAGAGAGAGAGAGAGAGAGAGAGAGAGAGAGAGGAGAGAGAGAGGAGAGAGAGGAGAGAGAGAGAGAGAGAGAGAGAGTAGAAGGAAGTGGCGGGATCTAATAAAGTGGGAAATAAAAATAGAATAAATGAAAGAAAATCTCACTTGGAAGGAAAAGGGGAGTGAGAAAAACGATACAGTGACAGGAAAAAGGAAATAAAAATTTTGAAGGGAAGGGAGGAAGGAGGAAGAAAGGAAGAAAGAAGATAGAAAGGGAAAGGATAAAAGAAGTGTAGTAAAGAAGAACGAAAACAAACAGTTGAGGAGGAGGAGGAGGAGGAGGAGGAGGAGGAGGAGGAGGGGGAGGAGGAGGAGGAGGAGGAGGAGGAGGAGGAGGAGGAGGGGGAGGAGGAGGATTACATAGGATTACATAGGAGTAACAGACACCAGGAGACCTATTGGTCCATAGCGAGGGTATCTGCTGAACTACATACTACTAACTATCAACTACTTGTAAGAAAACAGTTGGAAAAAGATACCATGTCCCTAAAGAGGATGGGAACATGGAAGTTCCATAGTGCAGAATGATAGGATATGAAAAATACTAACTACAACTACCACTACCACTACAACTAATCGATACGGGGGACTAGATACGAATTCGCACTATCAATACCCATTTACTTTACAGTGTGCGTCAAGTCTGTTTTTGAATGTAGTTATTGTGTTGGCTCCGACAACATTTGCTGGTAACTTGTTCCATCGATCAACGACTCTAACATTGAAATAATTTTTACGGAGATCGGTGATGCAACGTTGACCGTTTAGTTTTAAACCATTATTTCTTGTTGTCACTTGAGTTGAAAGCTCGAATAGGTTCTCTTGATTAATGACATCAAAACCTTTTGAGGAGGAGGAGGAGGAGGAGGAGGAGGAGGAGTGGGAGGAGGAGGAGGAGGAGGAGGAGGAGGAGGAGGAGGAGGAGGAGGAGAAGGAGGGAGGGAAAAATGGTAAGTTCCCTGTCATCTTCAAAACAGTTCCCTCGACAGATAGCTCGTAAAAAGCAAAAAATACAGCTTTTTCACTCTATCAATTGTGCCATTAATCTAAGTAGAGTGACTTTACCTCCTCTCGTGCCCCTTTTCCCTCAGGCCTTTCTCTTTCACTTTCCTACGGCGCCTTTCGGACTCCTTCTCCTCTCCTCTCCTGCCTCCACGTCGCTTTGAGGGCTTCGAAGCGATCAAGGACGAAGAGTAAAAGGGAGAAAAAGGTGAAAGAACCGAAAAAAAACGTTTGCGGTCAAGAACATAAGATCATAAGAAAACTAAGGAAGCTACAAGAGGCCGCTGAGGCTTACACGGTAATTTCCTGTCACCTAACACTACCTAATCCACCTACACCCCATCCATGAACCTATCCAGCTCCCCTTTAAAAGCCTCCCCAATGAATCAGCACTAAACTACATGTCTACCTGAGACCATTCAATCATTCACACCATATTTGTGTGAACCAGTGTTCCCTATTCCTTTCTAAATCTACGCTTTTCCAGATTGAATCCGTGAATTCTGGTTCACCCTGGTAAAAGCCGTAAGAACATTTCCTACCTCTCCTTTATTAAATCCCTTCTATCCAACCCTTAAAAAATGTCTATTCAGATCGCCCCTTACTCTGCGGCCTCGATGAGTGTAATTTTAATAGACTCAAATCTCCTCCTCATAACTCAAAGTTACGCATCCCTGTATCATTGGTCTATCTTCTCTGCACTTTTCTAAAACACGATATCCATTCCTGTATATGAGACCAAATGAACTGCATTAGTCTAGGTGAGGCCTGACTAGAGCCACGGATTAAAAAGCTTTAGAATAACCTCCGACACTTCTACTTTACCCACTTTCTGGTAATGAATCCTAAACTCTATTAGCTCTTATATCTCTGGCCTCAAACACTCTGTTTTCCTAGGTCGGAAGGTTCGAGGGGCTCACCCTCCACTCCAAGATCTTATTCACCTTTTGATCCCTTTTTTCAGGCGATACATGCCTAATATGGTATAATATCTCAATTAAACCAGGGTCTTATTTAACAAGAACATTGTCATATCTAAACACAGCCTACATTTATCAATCATTAAATTCCATCCTGCCATTTGAACCTGACCCACTTCGTTAAGTTTATCTATACGATCTCCCTGCAATATGTTACGTCAGACGTGTATCCAATAAATCCACCTAACTAGTTCATCAGCAAACTTGACTGATTATCACTCTAATCCCACTATCCAAATAGTTGATGTAAATCAAAAATACGTAATGGAGCCCAAAACAGACTCTTGTGGAGCTCCAGCTTGTCACAGAGTCACCAGCTCCAGATTTGGAACCATTAATTTGTAACCCTTTGTTGGCATCATTACTTAGCAAGCTCTGATCAATGGAAGAACCTTCCCCATTAGCTATACCATGGATCCCTAACCTTATTATTAAGAGTCCGCTCGTGGGGTACTGTCAAATGCCTTGACTAAAGTCCAGAATATTATATCATAATCCTCTCATCATATCGTGCCGTCTCATAAAAACTTCCATAAAAAACTCAATAAATGGAGACTTATGACCACCCTTGGTGAATCCAATGTTTGTGAATTAATTGATCACACTATGTTTATCTAAGTGCTCTCTAATGTTTTTTTGCAATAAGTAGATTCCAATAATTACCCACCACTGATGTTAGACTACGGGTCGATCAATTGACTTTAAGTCCTTCTCTCTCCATCTTAAATATGGGAACAACAATTTTCCTTCATCCAACAATAATGGCACACGCCTATACATCAACGATTTCCAAAAATGGCCCCACAAACGATCACTAACAACCTCCTTGCATCCTTTAATACCTGGGATTACACATTCATCTGGTCCTGGCCGATTTAATTTTTTCATTTTTCTATTACCCTCCTCCAACAAATTTCCCTGGTTATCACAAGATCTTTGAGTTTCTCCGGTGATCGCTTCCTTGAACATCTGCATTCACATATCAGGTATCGTCTGTGTATCCTCCTCCGTAAAAACACTTAAGAAATAATAATTTAGACACTCCTACACATATTCCTATCCTTGTATTAAGACCTCACCTGTAATGACCGATAACGGCCCAAACTAATTCCCTTTGTCTTGTTTTTATAAACACATGATAGAACCCCCTTGCGGGCTCCTTTTCGCCCTGTTCGCTAATTTAATCTCATAATTGGTTTAGCACACGAGTTCATTCTTCACTCGTCCCTCGCCATCACGTTATACTCTCTCTTGTTTACCAATCCTGCCATGACCTTAATACTTATGATTGTTTATTTTTACTCCAATGTTTGTGTATTTTAACTGGTGGTTCATCTATCTATTTCGGATCACTCTTTCTGGACAATATTTCCCTATAAGGAATAGTCTTTTCTGTACCGTCAATTATATTCCTTACCCCCCCAACATGAGGTATAATCTCCTCGGCGCCGACCTCACTTCCCCTTAGACCCTTTCTAATTCCTCGGTCAGCCCTGACCATAACTTCCATGCTAAAGCCGCGCTTAATTATATACCTCAGCCTCGACCTCATCCATATCGACCGCGCCAATTACCACCAGGTGCCTTCCTAACCTTCAAATGGGCCTTCCTAGCTGGTCCAACGCCCGTTTCCTGGGAGAATTTCTTATCTCCATCCTACACCTCTTATTAATAACCCAAGGTGTCTTCTTAATCCCGATATTGGCCCTGCCTGAAATTAGGTTAGGACTAGGTTATTGCCACTTAATTATTCCAAACTTCCCATTTAAGCTAAATCTGATCTCATAATGGCTCGGCTATATCCTAAATTCCCCCGACCTCCAATTTATAACTAACTCGTCTCTAGTTGTTCAACAATAGATCTAGAAATATTTCTACTTTAGAGGCTCTCCTGACTTAGGAAGTTATCCTGGATTATATTTAACAATCATCTCTGCATCGCTTTGTCACCATGATATAAATCCCAGGCTCTATTCTTACAGATAAAATCTCCCACAACGCATAATCGATTATACGCTGCAATGCTGTTTATTTTCATGCCAATATAGGAGCTGAATCCTCTCTTACATAAGTTTGGAGGCCTATTCACTAACACACAAAACCATTTTCTCAGTTTCCCTCCGTAAACCTTACCCATATAGACTCTATGCTTGTCAGCGTATTTTATAACAGTTACCACAAACACGCAATGCATCTCGTGCATCACAAGCGCAAACTTCTCCTCCTCGTCTGCTTACTCTGTCCTTGTGACTATCTTATATTCCAGCTATCTCGACTTCCGGAGCGAAACCTTTCTAAATATCAACCATGTTTCTGTTAATGACTATTATATCAAAATCCTATACACTATTTTATTCCCTCTCAGGAAATCATCTTTTTTAAAATAACTCCTTAACAGGTGTTTGTATAGTAAACCCTTCAAGCAAAACTCCCCCCTCTTTTTTTTTGTCAATTTTCCCTCTTATCTTTAACTAAAACCCTCCTCTATCTCTTCTTACGAATCACTTTAGTTCCCTGCCTTCTGAAAATCCTCTAGTGTCGCAGGTTTCCTTTACCCTGACCACAGTGTCTAAACCCGGTTTCTGATTCTTAAAAATCCTTTGCAGTGCAATTTACCTCCCTTTCAAGGGATTAGAAAGATCTGCCAACCTCCATTCCTCGAAAAAGTGCACCCCGTCACTGCGGTAGAGGTGTTATGCCCGAAAAAGATTGGTCCCCAGTGTGACAAGGCCCAACTAGGCATTGTCAGTCAACCAAAGGCGTCTTGGAAGGGAACACCACACACCACAGGGAAACCACCCCTGTACCTAACTTAATACAGCTTCTGGAACCGCCGTAGCAATCCTCACTTCTACACACTCAACATCACTTGCCCCCTAGCGCTCAGGGCATCGTATAGTGTATGGTGGCTTTTTCCCTCGGTCCGCCTATGCACTCAAATATCTTTGTCACTAACATAACCTTAGCCCCTCCCGGGTAACCTCACGACTTCATGCAACATCCCTTCTCTGTCACAGAACCTGCTGTCAAGATGGGCCTCAACGTGACTGTCCACCAACAACCAAGATGTTTACCTTCGAGTAATGAAAAAATGTATCGTCTACCTTCGCTAACTCCGATAGTACTTGAAGCCCGAGAGTACCTGAGTAATGAGTTCGTGCCACACAAGATGTTCATTGTTTACCTTTTCTCCATTGGCCGGGCCCATGATCAACTACCTTCCAAACACCAACCCCCTTGGTGACTCTAGGAACCTTCAGTAGGCGCTTGAGTTCACATCTCGCCTGGCACCCCTACAGGCACATCACTCGCCATGATGCCCCTCCACTCGTCCACTTGGACTCACCTCCACCACTTAAGAGAACGTAATCTATTTCCTGCTTTCTTCACACGCTTTTCAATTCGTTCACATCATGCAAAGCTCCTTTTCAGGTCTTCATCGCCTCCACGAATAGTCTAAGCGCCTAACCACACCCTGACACTACACGCTCCCTCGACCTTCTACCTCCCTTAACCTCCAGCCTCCTTCACTCATACCACCAATACACTCTCAACCCGACAACCAACACAAAAACCACTTCACCTTCACGCCTTCCACAAAACACTCCCGTTCACAGACGTAGTAATTCTAATCTGAGAGCTGTAAACCAAAGCACAACCTCACTTCACGGAGACGACAGGTCGACCTGGTGAAGGTCCAGGGTAAACTAGGATGATGATACGTAAGCCCGTCACCACCATTCATAATCGAACACGATGCGCCACCAATTTGATATTGACGCTATCGTGAAAATTAGGACACGAAACTGCAGGACCACGATTAGCCTCACAACAATGTCACCTGCTGCCGTACGTATGGTTCATGATGGTCGTAACAATGTCACGAGAGGAGAGTCATGACAGCGGTAGACACATCACGAATGGGAAAATCAACGTTCATTTTGTACGTCACGATAGAGCTACGATAACCACGACTGTGCCATGGACCGTGCCATAGAACGTACCACGATAGTTGTCAGAGCCTCACACGTGGGTTGGATGTTGCCATGGTAATGGACGAAGGAAGATAAAAGATGGGAGAAACCGGGTTGGGTACGTGTTGGGCTAGAGACGGGGGGGAACGGGGGAGGGGGTTGTAATAAAATAAGGTGGATGTTGGTGGGGAAACGGGGGGGGAGGGGGTTGTGGGATGGAAGAAGGCGTGTGGTTTTGATGGGGATATGTGTGGTACAAAGGGGGGTGGGTCTGGCAATGTTCACGATGATTTAAGGATGTAGGGGGTAGGATAGTAGGGGAGGGTGGTGTCCCCGCGTGAGGGAGTAGGTTGGGGTAGGGAGACGAGGGGGGGTGTCACCGCGTTAGAGAGGAGTATGGGCGGTAGGGAGGGACGAGAGGGGGTGTCACCAGAGGTGGGAAGGAGGAGGGAGGTAGAAAAGAGGGAGGGGGAGGTGAAGAGGAAAGGGGGGGAAAGGCGGAAGGGGGTGGGAAAACAAGGGGGGGAAGGTAGTAGGCATATGACAGCGCGCGTAACTGTTCTTAGATCGTCACGATAGACATAAGACGATCACGGTAGTGTCACGAACTGCTACATAGATAACGATAGCGTCACGATAGCTTACGATAGCGCTGCGTTGGGTACAAATCGGGGAGCTTCCCGATTTTTAGTGCACGCACTAACTTTTCGTGGCCTCGGCCGAGCACGTCACGAAGCGTCACGATCGGTCAACAAATGGACCCATAACGGACCATGAAGGCGCTGCGTATTGCATTGTTGGCGCGTTCGTGGTTCGATATGGAATGTGTGACGGGGGTTTACGGGAGGAGGAGGGGGAGGAGGAGGAGGAGGGGAGAGGAGGTGAGGAGGAGGAGGAGGCTGGGAAAAGTTATGATAGTTTTTGAAGTACAGCGAAATTTATTATCAACAGTAGACAAAGAGACTACTTGTTTCATTTTGCTATAAAGGGAAGAAAGAGAGAGAGAGAGAGAGAGAGAGAGAGAGAGAGAGAGAGAGAGAGAGAGAGAGAGAGAGAGAGAGAGAGAGAGAGAGAGAGAGAGAGAGGAGAGAGAGGGGAGAGAGAGAGAGAGAGAGAGAGAGAGAGAGAGAGAGAGAGAGAGAGAGAGAGAGAGAGAAAAAGAGAGAGAGAGAGAGAGAGAGAAGAGAGGGGAGAGAGAGAGAGAGAGAGAGAGAGAGAGAGAGAGGGGGAGAGAGAGAGAGAAGAGAGAAGAGAGAGAGAGAGAGAGAGAGAAGAGAGGAGAGAGAGAGAGAGAGAGAGAGAGAGAGAAAAGAGAGAGAGAGAGAGAGAGAGAGAGAGAGAGAGAGAGAGAGAGAGAGAGAGAGAGAGGAATTTAGCCTACAATGTTAGCCTACGATGGTGGCGGTGGTGATCGCAGTATATAGCGTCGGCAACACACGGGTCCTCACTATATATGGTCCTCGGTCCTCGCCTCAGTATTGACGGAGTTCAGTGACGCAATTCATTCTCATTCATTTTTGCAGCGATGACCAGCATCCAATGAGCATCGTTTCGAAATTGCACTAATGCCTATAAGGGAGAATCTCACCCGTTGCCTTTGATAATGATATCTCTCTATCATCACTCGCGTGGATAATTCCTCATAGCAAACAATGGAAAAATGTATCAGGTTTTACTCCGCGGGATGTGTTCATGGAATAGAATAGACGACCATCCTGCAATGAGTACAAAGAGCCGGTCACTTCCCTGAATGTGTTAGTTTATTATTTCTAGATCATAAGGGTCCGGCCTAGGGCAGAAAAAATGCCGCTTGTTACTAACCACCGTAAAGATGATAGAAATGGAAGTAAGATATAATTAGAAGTGCAAGAAACACTGTTACAATGTAAGGTGGGTAAGGCGTGAGAGGCAGGATCGCTGGCTGGCGCCGCCACTTGTTGTCAGGGCGATGGCATCCACCGGGCTCACGTGTATACGTAATAATGTAAGGGCTGAACAAACATTGCAACAGTTAATTGTGATTCCTGCAGGACATGAGTTCAGAACACAAAGAAACGGAGAAGAACACGGAGGCTAAACACTCCCCTGGCTAGTGTCTCCACCTCTGCCAAACTATGCATTGGGAAACAAGTTACGTGGATAATCACGATCACGTTTCCTCACACGCAGGTCACACATCAGGTCCACAGGCTATCAATGCTGCAGCGGTGATGCAACATTACACGTATTCGCTACATCAGATCACCGTGACTCAGGTACAGGCGGGAAATTACCGATAATGAACTTATAATTTTCAAATGAGTATTCGAGGGTGAATGGTTAACAGGCTGGCTGCTGCTGCAATATTACAATAAAGAGATTATTTACAAATAAATAAATCTTAGGTGATATTACACATGGGTTAAAATTGCTAGTGACGAATTACCATAATGCACTGAACTACCTCAGCAATTTTTTGAGAAAAAGACGTCGTTTTTGTGTGTTTTCCTTTACAAAGAGCACAGTCAGACTTTTGTTATTGTCATTAATAACGGTTGGGAAATATAAGAGGAAAAAAACATGTTACATAAAAAAATATGATTAGTTCAAGGACATGCTGCAAAATTGGATGTAGTTGCCCTTAGAATACATGATTCACGTACTTGCATTGGATAAATATTGCATTGTGTAAAACAAGACCAATCGTCAATAATGGAACAATACACAACAGAACATTTCAGTCAAGAGATAAAATAACGAACACCTAATTCAGATGAACTCACGTGTGAATGAAATCACGCGCTGCCTTGTTAAAACTGTGATACAACCTATTCATTAACGGTGATCCCGATGCACAAACCCTTCCATGATTTGGATATTATTTTCGTCCGTATCTGCAGCGTCATTGTGATCACGTCATGACGCAACGATATTCATTTCATGCGATAATATCAATTACATAAACTAATCATTGCAGAAGTATTAATTTCCTCCGAAAATATATATGATATCAATAGCAATTTTGAAACAGAACACAACAACGAAATGGTCAAGTTTTAGTCCGTGCAAACATTTCCCTGTAAGGCCGAGCATGATATGAAATCATTGACAGCTCGTCCAGGCTGATAACCTTGTCCTGAGGAACACAACGACCACGCCAGGACGAGGAGCCTCACAGCAACACAGGACGAGGCGTCTCACAGCAACACAGGACGAGGCGCCTCCCAGCAACACAGGACGAGGAGTCTCACAGCAACACAGGACGAGGCGCCTCACAGCAACACAGGACGAGGAGTCTCACAGCAACACAGGACGAGGAGCCTCACAGCAACACAGGACGAGGCGCCTCACAGCAACACAGGACGAGGAGCCTCACAGCAACACAGGACGAAAAGCCTCACAGCAACACAGGACGAGAAGCCTCACAGTAACACAGGACGAGGAGCCTCACAGCAAAACAGGACGAGGAGCGCTCACCAGTAACACAGGACGAGGAGGCTCACAGCTACACAGGACGAGGAGCCTCACAGCAACACAGGACGAGGAGCCTCACAGCAACACAGGGCGGAGCAGGCAAGTGTTCCTGAGTCATTATCATGCCACCAAGACTCACGACACACCACGTTATTAACTTTCCATCTCATTACCAGTGATGACTTATTAACTCTCGCGCAGGTGATACAAGCTATACGAAGGTAAATATGGCGTTCCTCATGCCATCACCATCTCATTTTCGATATTTCTCCACCCTTGTGTGAAATTAGTAATATATCAGAAGATTGAAATATTCATCCCACGTGGGTATAACGAGGAACACTTACCCTGAATAAAATACGATATCGTTATGTTAGGAAATCACTGACACAATAATTCTTTCACATTTAGCGCACTTGGACCCAAGCGGAGGTAAGCTACACAGGGTAGGCAGATGAAAACGAGTAACACGACAAAGTATGCAAACGCTATAATTTTTTTGCATTGCTTTAATAACATCGATTTTTAGTACCAGTATTGTAGTGTTACATTGCTGAATAACTCATTGAAAAAGGGATGAAATCTGCATGGTTAATAAGCATTTATGAATACATGTATAAACTAGGGGGGGGGGGGGGCACACTCAGTAGAGCGCATACCTCCGCCCGAATATAAAAAAGTAAAAAAAAAGTAAAAAAAAAGTAAGAAAAAAAAAAATTATATATATATATATATATATATATATATATATATATATATATATATATATAATATATATATATATATATATATATATATATATATATATATATATATATATATATATATATATATATATATATATATATATATATATATATATATGTATATATATATATATATATGCACTCAGTATGAGCGCATACCTCCGGCCGAATATTTCATCAATTGGTTGCCATGGCAACACTTGTCAATAGATGTCATCCAAAATTAAAGCAGTCCTTCCTTATAAAGGAAAGTGCTGTGAAGTGCGGGGCAGGTGTATCCAGCTTCTTTCCTGTGAATACAGGAGTGAGGCAAGGGTGCGTCCTTGCCCCATCACTTTTCAACGCTTGTATGGACTGGGTATTGGACAAGGTTGTAGATCAAAGTGATTGTGGAGCATCCGTCAGCAACACCAAGATCACTGATCTTGTTTTTGCCGATGATGCAGTAATCTTTGCTGAGTCGCTGGAGGTCCTGGTGATGGCTCTGGAGGCGCTGCACAAGGAGGCAAAGCCTTTGGGACTTGAGGTCTCCTGGCTCAAGACCAAGGTCCAGGTGTTTGGAGACTTACTAGATGAAGCAGTACAGTCTGTTCATGCGTGTAGCGAGGACATTGAGATCTTGGAAAGTTTTACATACCTTGGTAGCGCAGTCCATAATGACGGCGGGTCACGTCAAGAAGCCTTACGGCGGATTGGCATAGCCCACGGTGTTATGGACTCGCTCAGCGGGAGTATTTGGCGTTGTCGGTACCTGTGCAGGAGGACAAAGATCCGGATCTTCAAGTCGCTTGTGATCCCTGTCTTACTCTATGGTTGTGAGACATGGACACTAAATAGTGACTTGAAGAGACGAATCAATGCCTTTGGTAATAAGTGTCTTCGCAGAATCATGGGGTATCGCTGGGATGATTACGTGTCAAATCAGCGATTGCACCGTGAGACTGAATCGAGGCCTATTACCTGCATATTCCGTCAGCGCCAACTTCGGCTATATGGGCATGTGGCACGCTACCCTGAAACCGATCCTTCCCTTCGGTTGTATCTGTAAGAGACAATCCGGCGTGGAGGAGGCCAAGGGGGCGCCCACAAGGCTCGTGGCTGGGGCAAGTTGATGTTTCTTGTCGAGAGCTGCTTGGTATGGGAAAGGAGCCTGCATGGGAACTCGCGCGTGGTGACCCACGGGAGTGGCGTCGTAGGATGGACGAGGCGACGCGCCCCCCGGCGTATGCCCCCAATGATTGATTGATTGATTCCTTATACCAAATAGACTTGGAATCCCGAGTTTGGCCCAAAATCTATGAACTTTTTGAGAAATCCTGTACCTCCAAAACAACAGCGCAGACAGAAAAAAGTCGGGTGAAAACAAAAACCCCCAACTTCGTTGCGGGGGTAATGAATTCCCAAAAGGAATCATTAAAAAATAGAAGTAACCATGAAAACGGGGCTTTGGGTGGAGTGAGGAAGGAACATGTCAACTAAGACCCCGCTCCTTTCCTGCGATACGACTATTAGGGAAAGCATATGATACATATAATAAGGCTACATCGCAAGGGTCCATTTTTTTTTCGGTACGCATACAACAAACCCAGACAACCATGTTTCCCATCAGGGCCCATGACCTTTCCAGACTCCTCATCCCCAAACCCTTGCGCCAGGGGGGAGGATGCCTTTACAAATCACCTAATCAAAAAATGTCACTTACCCAAATCAAGTATCAGAAAAAAGTGACAAGTGAATCGTAAAAAGAAAGGAATCACACCGCCTGGGCGTAAAAGGTATGGGGCTTTTTTATTTGACATCTGAAATGATGCTTTTATGCCTTCAAATCATGCAAAGATTTATCCACACCCAATTATAAAAACTTTGCGGTTTTTGGGAAATACCGTTGAGGGTCATCGTCTTGGTCCTCCTATTACATGGCTGCGAAAGGTAAAAAGGCTTAAGGGGACAAAGAAGGGTCATGCCCGGTAAAAGCGCCCTAGGCATTAAAAAATCCCAATTTTTTGGAACCGTTAAAACAAAACTATAACGGGTTTTGCAGCTAAACTCACAGGGAAGGGACAGTTTGCATTTTGGGTTTTTCGGGGGCTTGGTTCTGTCTGCACCAAAAACGGTTCTATTTTGGATATCACGTAAAAAAATTTTTTATTTTATAAAAAGCTTTTTTACTTTCCCCTTTTGTGAAATAGAGAAAAGAAAAAATTTTCCCCGTACTTTTTGAGATAATATGAAAATTGATTTTAATATACCAAAAATCCCATACTACTATCTATTGCGCACTTCTTAAAAAAACAATTTCTGTCACCTTAAAAGAAATCCCACTGGGTGCATGATTTCAGATTTGGGGAAGAGGGATATTTAATAACCCTCTTGATTTATATTTTCTTTTTAATTTTTTGATCGATAAAAAACAAACTTAGGTTAAAAAAATATGTGTCTTTTTTGTTTATCATGACACGCACCGTTACAGGGGTACTTGTTTTCAAATTCCCTAAAATTATCTAAACCCTTTTGAATTTTTGTTTCTTTCCTTTGAATTTCGCTTTTCCTGTTAAATTTTGCCCCAAAAGGAGATCGAGATTTTTCGTTTAAAAAAAATACTATTTCTGAAAAAAATTTCTAAATGAGAAAAAAAAAATCTAAAGGGCTGGATCACGACGCCAGCCGCGATGGGCCCCCCCCGAAAAGGGTTTTGGGAGGCCACGCTGCACTACTCTTTTCTACTCTTTTTACCCCCGCTGCCTACTTTCTACTCTTTTTACCACCTGCACTACTCTTGTATCTTTTTTACCACGCTGCCCTTGCTATCCTTTTTTCAAAACAATCACTTTCTGTTCCCCTTTTACACTCTGCAATTTTCCTTTCCTTACTTCCTTTTTAAAACCCCAACTTTTTTTTCCTTTTTTTACCAAGTGTAGTCTGGAACTCATTGTAAAAAATCTTTTAAAATTTAATACTTTTTTCCTCTTGGGTACCCTCTTTTATAATAAAACTGATTTAAACCCCCTTGGGACTACAGGGGTTGGGGGGTTCGCCTTTCCGCTTGCGGGGGGATTGTAATCTTTTTCCAAAATCTCATCCTTTGACACCCGCCTTTTTCATTTCCCTGGAATTTCTTTTTATGATTTTTTTGTTTTCTCTTAAGGCCCCTGGGGAGCTTTAAAAAAAAAAAAAAAATTTGCACCTTTTTAAACCAAGGGCGTTTTCAGTGCGGCACTAAATCCCTTTATTCCCTTTAATCTGCTTCCTCTACTGTCCCCCTAAAATTCAATCCTAAAAAACCCCCCATAAAAATTTACTATATAAAAAACCTAATAAAAAATACTTATCGGGGTAACTACATAATTACTTTTAAAAAACTAAAAACCTCTGGGGCCCAAAGAGTAAAAATCTAAAACCCGAAAAGAATTTTTAATGAATCTTTTTTAATACTATTAAAACTTTTTTTTTGAAGTTACGTTATATTTTTTTTAGAAAAACCCCCCAATTTTTTTTGGGTGTGTGTGTTTTTGGTGAACTCTGTTTTTCTTGTTGACTTTACAGGCCCCGACACGCTTTGGCCCCGTCTCCTTCAAAATTTTTACATTCATCAGCGCGTTTGAACTGCAGGAAACATGTAATTTGCTGGATCAATAACATTCACAAGCTCAGCAAGAGGTCCACAATTTTGTGCTAATGATAATTTTACTTCAATATCAAATCAATTCAGCATCGATTTCGTATTTCATGACGAGCGGATGGAATCTATAAACTGTAGGAGTTCTCTCAATTTACAAGGTGAGTAAATATGCATCTAACTTCAGACAAGGCCATGGGATAGAGGGACGGAAAGGGCTTAGTCTCTGATAAAGGGCAGTGGGTCAAGAGTGGAGACATGGGAGTGATATGTGTGAGTGAAGGAAGATTGAGTAGGAGAGGTGGACTAGGGTATATAGAGTGCGTTATGGAGGTGCAGCAAGACTGATGACAACAGGCAAGGATAATATAAGAGTATAGTATCCATGACTACTGGTGATGGAGGGAGGGAAGAAACAGCGGTGCCGGCGGGGGTGTGATTGATTGATGATTGATTGATTGATTGTTTATTAGGCTTAACATAACATACATAAAGTTGATTATACATTAATAATTATATACAAACCGCGGTCCATTGAGCCGAGACTCTTTATGGACCTGATGCCTTAGATTTTTTTTAAATTACAACAGTCGTGGAAACAATGTGGACTTTAGTATCGAATATGTTATAATAAAAAAATTATATATAAATATGGGTTCATTTAAATTGTTATAATAAAAACAAATCAAAGTAATAATAATATTAAAAATAATAATAATAATAATAATAATAGTAATAATAGTAATAAATTCTAATAATATAAAAAAAAATTATAAAAAAATGATAATGATAGCTATATTTGAATAGACGGAGTCATGATGACAGTTAAGCAAAATATTGATAAGAATAAACATAATGATAACGTAATATTGCAATATATATTAAATAATGAGAACAGTGATAGCAATAACAATAATGATAACAGAAACAATGTTAGTATGATAGAGGTATTAACTATTTAACTATCTTGCTGGTAATTTTCGAATATCTTGAGCCTAGTTTTGTATTTGAATGAATTGAGGGTTGGGATGTTTTTCATGTCATCTGGTAGTTGGTTCCACATTTTTGCTGCTCTAAAAAGGACATTTTGTTGTACATGTGTTGTCCTGCATAATGGTAGTCTTTGGGGATCTTTAGGCCTTCGGGTATCAGTATTGTGGGAGAGGTATTTAAAATCATTTTTTACTGGATGCCTATGGAGAGCTTTATGTACAAACAAATATGTCTGAAGAGATATAATGTCATGAAATTTAAGTAGTTTGTATTTAACAAATAGGGGATTAGTGTGGGCATATCTAAGTTCATGAAACATGATCCGGATTAGCTTTTTCTGAGCTATGAAAATATCATCTATGTATGTTTTGTGAGCGCCTCTTCAAATTGCTGAACAGTAAATCATATGTGGATATGCAATGGATAGATAAATTTGTCTTAAGCATTCGGAATTAATACAATTTCTTACCCTGTATAATACACCAGATATTTTAGAGATTTTAGTTTTTATCGCATTGAATTGTGGTTGCCAGTTTAATTTATTATCTAAGATAATTCCTAAAAATTTGGCTTCCTTTACCTCTTTTATTATATTATTGTTAATTCTTATCTCCATATCATAGGGTTGATTTAAAGTGTGTGATGCCATAAAGTGAGTTTTTGAAGTGTTTAACGTAAGTTTATTACTTCTTATCCAATTTGATACTTGCTCTAATTCTTCATTTAAAGTATTTTTAAGTTCATTGAGATCTTTTCCTTGTATAAAGATGTTTGTATCGTCTGCAAAAAGAACAAAATTAAGTTTATTGCTACTACGTGTGATATCATTAATATAAATTAAAAACAAGATTGGTCCTAGGATTGGAGCCTTGAGGCACACCACAATTAATGGGTCTAAGACTAGATGTTTTCCTATCATACACTGCGTATTGTTTTCTTTGGTTAAGATAACACTGGAACCATTTATAAGCCGGACCACGAAACCCGTATACCAGTAGTCTCTCTAATAGAATGGAGTGTGGGATATGCTCAAATGCTTTACTTAAGTCACAAAATACAGTTAGTTGGTATAACTTACTATCTAAGGCGTTGTAAATACTTTGAGTGATTTGGTGTATTGCCTGTTCAACTGAATGGTTTGGGCGAAATTCATGTTGGCACTCTGTTAATAAGGCATGTTGGGAAAGATAATTGATTAGCCTTGTTGCTACTAGTTTTTCGAGAATTTTACTAAAGCTTGGTAGAATTGATATCGGCCTATAATTGGTGTGTAAGGATGTATCGCCTTCTTTATATATGGGTATTACTTTTGCAATCTTTAACTGCATGGGAAAGGAACCTTCTTTAAAAGACTTATTTATAATATGTGCAAGAAATGGAGAGACCTCTTCACAACATTCTTTAAAATTTTAGCATTAATGTCGTCGTGACCTGGTGACGATATCTTGAGTCCGCGAATTATGGATTCGACTTCTGTGACTGTTGTTGGATTAAGATAGAGAGATATATCAACAGGTTCTGGAAGGAAATTACTGAATGGAACGAGAGTTGGTATGTCTTGAGCTAAGATGTTTGCCATGTTACAAAAGTATTTGTTGAATTCCTGTGAGCAGCGTGGACGACATTTCTGACATTGGTAAGACCTTCTGGGATGTACGGATAGCTTCATTGCCCTTCCGTATTACTCTTGTACAATCTAACAAGAGGCCAGTTGGCATTATAAGAGGCAGCGAGTAAAGAGTGGAAGGTGAGAGGGAGAGTATAGAGTAGATGTTCTTGCCTCAATACCCCCAGGGGGTATCGAAACCGGTTCTTGGGGGTATCCAAAAAGGCATCCTGGAAAATATTAAATTAATAATTTCGTGCACTGAATGGTGACTGTGACTAACTGGCAACTACGAGTAGGATGGTACCTTGTACCATCGTAAATATATATATATATATATATATATATATATATATATATATATATATATATATATATATATATATAAAATCTAGCGGATTTTGATTGAATTTGGCGGAATTTGGCAGCTCCTACAGCGGATTTGTAGTAGACCCATTTGGCAACACTGTTCACTCAGGTCACTCAGTCACTCATTGGACGTAGGTACCTTGCAGATGTTTTCAGTCACCTCAATGACCTGAATCTTTCCATCCAAGGATACGGAGTGAACAAAGTGGAGGCTAACCAAAAGGTGGTGGCATTCAAGAGGAAACTGGGCCTGTGGAAGTGGCGAGCAGAGACGGGAAAGTTGGTAAATTTCCAGAATTTGGATGCACGAATCGGGGAAGGAGAACCTAGCCAGGATCTTATCAACAACGTGGTGGCCCACCTTTCAACATTAGAAAGGAAAATGGAAGAGTATTTCCCGGCCGAGAAGGAACCAATCCGACCTTGGATCCGTCAACCTTACCTTGCAAAACTGGATGATGAAGATGACCTCGAGGTCCAGGAGAACCTGGCTGAGTTACAAGTCAACGAAGGGGTGAAAACTGCTTTTGAAGCCTTGCCGTTGATACAATTTTGGGCAAAGCAGATCTGGGCTTTCCCGAAACTAGCAGAGATTGCATTGGAGGTGCTCATATCGTTCGCCACCACTTACTTATGCGAGGCCGGGTTCTCCGTGCTGATCCAGATAAAAACAAAGCAAGGACACAGTCTGGCGGTCGAATCTGATATGCGTCTTGCACTGAGCCGGGTGCGCCCTAGAATTGAGGCTTCGGTTGCTTCGAAAAAGAGGAGCACAAGGCCCAGGCAGCTCACAGTCGAAAAAATCATGCTGAATGAGCACAAATAGTGTTGTGTACAATAATGTAATCTGGAAAACAATCTGACAGTGAGGAATATTTTGTATAAGAATTATACTTAATTCATTTATTTACTGAAAATATAAATAAAAGAGTCCATAGAATTCAGCTGTTTGTTCATGGCCGTCCTGTTTTCTCTTTTTTACAGGAAGTTAAAAGTTGAAAGTCGGGAGCAGTAGGCTAATATTGGAGAGGGGGCATCAGGTTGACTTGGAGTTGAACTTTGGGATATCGAGGCTGAAAAACTTTAAGAACCACTGGTATAGAGGTACATAGACTATGCTGCGATATCCTGCTAACAGCCTGGAGGTGTCCTGGACAGGTTTATTTTCTTATGTCAAGGTTACAAGTCACTTCCTGAATCACCTGTTATATGCGCACACCTCACTCATCCTAGCATTATCCATTGCCTCTTAGATGTAAACACACACACAAACACACGCACACACACACACGCACACACACACACGCACACACACACACACACACACACACACACACACACACACACACACACACACACACAGTAATATGATTTACTCGGCTTTGATTCTGCGGAAGGGCTCTCTATAGGGACACAAAGCTAATTAAATTTTTTGGATGACTTTCTTCCTGAATGTTACTAAAGTATGATGTGTGTGTGTGTGTGTGTGTGTGTGTGGTGTGTGGGTGGGTGGGTGGGTGGGTGGGTGGGTGGGTGGGTGGGTGGGTGGGTGGGTGGGTGGGTGGGTGGGTGGGTGGGTGGGTGGGTAGGTGGGTGTGAGTGTGTGGGTGTGTGTGGGTGTGTGTGTGTGTTCTTACTCGTATTCACAATCGATAGGTAAGACCAAGCCAGTAACAGCTGTATCACAACACTATTACTGAGGCATCGAGAACACGGCCAGTAACTTAATGACGCTCAGGATTCACACAATAAATCACAAATCAAGCTGCCACCGACCTACTTACTCTAATCGGTTATATTGGTTGATAAAATAGTTAAATTGTGGAAAAATAGGAATGTACCATAATTAGGGAAAATATATGGCTTGTGTGGATAGAAACAAATATTTATGAGATGAATCAATGATGTTGGGGAGAATTATGACAAGTAAAAATTAGCTTGTTTATGTTATGGCATAGACCACTGTATACCTGGACTGCGCACGGAATATCGGCCTGTCGCACAAGGGCCTGTAATCGGAGGGCCGCTCGGATTCATATATATATATATATATATATACGGATCATATAGACTGGTTTATCAGTATATATGATATACTGTAATCTTCGTAATGTTTGTTCTATATTATTATCAAATAAAAAACAGTAAAACATGGTAAAGAAATGCCATTACGGGACTCTGAAGAAATATGCATGAACTTAATATTCACTTCAACTCTTCGCCATTTAAAACTTTGCGAGTCAACTTTTATCATGAAGGGTATCAATAGAAGCGCAATTGTATTAGCTTTCCATTGCTATATTTCGTTATCTGATAAATTAATTAGAACCATGCATAAATTAGCGTTTACTAAATAAATAAAATCATCAATCGGGTAATTTTCCCGATTGATGAGCTTATTTATTTAGTCAACGCTAATTTATACATGGTGCTAATTCATTTATTAGAAAACGAAATATATAAGTAAATAAATAACATCATCAATCGGGAAAATTACCCAATTGATGATTTTATTTATTTATTTAACGCTAATTTATGCATGGTTCTAATTAATTTATCAGATAACGAAATATAGCAATGGAAAGCTAATAAAATTGCGCTTCTATTGATACCCTTCATGATAAAAGTTGACTCGCAAAGTTTTAAATGACGAAGTTAAGTGAATATTAAGTGCATGCATATTTCTTCAGAGTCTCGTAATGGCATTTCTTTAGCGTGTTTTACTGTTTTTTATTTGATAATATTATAGAACAAACATTTACGAAGATTACAGTATATCATATATACTGATAAACCAGTCTATATGATAGTCCACAGACCACTATATATCTTTGTCGGGCGCCCCGCAGGCCCCTATGCAGCCCCGCAATTCAAAACATTGTCTCGTGTGCAGTCCAGGTATACAGTGGTCTATGGTTATGGTTACACATAATATTTAACACCACGGTATTATATGGAAACCAAGTCCCTGTTCTCCTTCAATAAGCGAATTAACTTCCTCTATCTAGCAAAAGACAATAAACACACTTCCCTTGACGGCACTCCCTTAACACACACCTTCCCTTAATACCCAGAAGACGACCATCGCTTCAGGACGCGAGACACACCACTCAGGAAAAGCGACGTTCCTACCTTGGACTAGCGAAGGTAGGCGACACCACTGATGAAGGACCCTTTCAGGCACACACAGACCCGACGCAGATGAATGAAGGCACGACGACGCGTGAGGAAATGAAGGACGAAAGGCGTGTACAGAGACTGTGAAGAAGTGAAGGAAGGAAGGAAGGAAGGAGAGTGAGTGTCAAGGAAGGTATGGGACGATGAAGTATTAGAGGAGGAGGAGGAGGAGGAGGAGGAGGAGGAGAAGGAGGAGGAGGAGGAGGAGGAAGACTTATAATGTAGTACCGTACATCCGTGAGGGCAGGAGTAAAGGTGCGACGGAGATAAATAAGGAAGGAAAGGAAAGATGAAGGAAAGACGTATGAATAGGATATGAAAGATGAATGTGCGACAGACGTAACAGAAGGACAGGAGTTAAGAAAAGTCACGCGGAAAAGAGAGAAGAGGGAAGAAGAATGAGACAGAAATACAATGGATAAAGAATGAAGGAAAAAGAAATAAAGAAAGTGAAGAGCAAAACGTACGTGATAAATAATAATAAAAGGAGAGAAGAGAAGGATGCATGGCAGGAAGAGATGAGAGAGAGAGAGAGAGAGAGAGAGAGAGAGAGAGAGAGAGAGAGAGAGAGAGATGAGAGAGAGATGAGAGAGAGAGAGAGAGATGAGAGAGAGATGAGAGAAGAGAGAGAGAGAGAGAGAGAGAGAGAGAGCGAGCGAGCGAGCGAGCGAGAGCGAGAGCGAGAGCGAGAGCGAGAGGCGAGAGCGAGAAGAGAGAGAGAGAGAGAGAGAGAGAGAGAGAGAGAGAGAGAGAGAGAGAGAGAGAGATAATATACATAACAAAAATGAGAAAGGTGGGAAAAGACAATGAAAATAATATGATTGCAAAAAAGGGCCGCTGAATATTGGCTTTCCCGCGGCGCCTGGCGATGAACTTTGCAGCCACGAAGGAGGCGGCGACGCAGGGGGGCTGGGGGGACGCAGGGGGGGTGGGGGGAGGCAGGGGGGCTGGGGGGAGGGACAGCTTGCCACACACACCGCCACGACCTTAAAACTGCAGGAGGTAGAGCTTATTATTCTCCCCCCCCCCCGATTTTTTCTAGGAAGCAGGAAAGAGGCACGCACCAAAGCAAGCGTGGTATTAGTTTGTTAGGTGAGGTTAGATTAGGTTTCTCGCTCTCGCTCTCTCTACAGGTACCTCATTACAAGTACCGGCATTACAGGTACCGGCATTACAGGTACCGGCATTACAGGTACCTCATTACAGGTACCGGCATTACAGGTACCGGCATTACAGGTACCGGCATTACAGGTACCGGAGCCGCGACCAAGGCAAGGCTACACGCTGACCCACACTCAGGTGTACTCGGTGCGTTGCTTACATGACACCGTGAATTAGAATGTGCCTTTGTGCAGCGATGGATGTGGAAAGGGATCAAGTTATATGGATTACTTTGCAATGATTGAAATATAGTGTTTAAATTGAGATAATGAATCAGTTATGGGCACGAAGCTCTGCCACTAAAGGAGTTTCTTCGAACGATTGTTGAGACTTTGATAGTGCAAGATAAGCATCAAAATAGTATACTAAACAGAAGAGAGAGAGAGAGAGAGAGGAGAGAGAGAGAGAGAGAGATAGAATGAGAGGAGAGAGAGAGAGAAAAGAGGGAGAGAGAGAGAGAGAGAGAGAGGGAAGAGAGAGAGAGAAGAGAGAGAGAGAGAGAGAGAGAGAGAGAGGAGAAGAGAAGAGGAGAGAGAGAGGGGAGAGAGAGAGAGCACACACTACACCACCAAGCCCACGGATCAGCCAGGTTTTGGCTACCGTTGCCGTGTTGCTGCGAGGCCAAGTACTCAGCGTGGGCTCCGCTTCAAGCGGAACCCGACTCGGCGCAACAAGGACCTGCACCGGGTGGCCTGCAGGAGGATGGTGGTGTCCAGCAAAATGGGCCATAAAAAAAGTGGGAGGAGGAACTTGCGCCGCAAACTACGAGGCCCAGGCGTGGGAAACAAGGACTTGGTGGTCCCTGGTTAAGGAAAAACAGGGAATCAGCCGCCAAGATAAATTCCTCCCCTCCCAAGCAGGACGGAACAGCAGCTGTCAGTAGAAAGGAGAAGGCTCAGCTGCTGGCTAATCTCTTCTCTGCAAAGATGAAGGTGGAGGCCCCCCAGCAGCCCCCGCCTCGTCTGGGTCAGCAGTGTGGAAGAGACAGTCCACAAGGTGGAGGTGACGCAGGCGCAGGTCGAGCACATCCTGCGAGGGCTCGACACCAAAAAGCCACTGGCCCTGATGACGTCAGCCGCACTTGTTAAAGCGTGCGCCCGGGAGCTGTCTGTCCCTCTCACCACAGTCTTCCTGCCTGCCTGCAGGAAAACATCTGCCTTCAGCGTGGAAGGAGGCTCGAGTGGTTCCTGTTCACAAGAGGAGTTCCGATCTGACCCCAAAAACTACAGCCCCATCTCCTTGCTGTTTGTGATGGGGATAGTGTTCGAGAGGATCGGGGCAGAGGTAATCTGTCGGTCACCTCAGCGACAACTACTCCTCTCGGAACCAACAGTTTTTGGGTTCAGACCTGGACGGTCCACCTCTGACCTGTTTGATGCTTCTAACCCAAAACTGGCAGGACGCCCTGGATTACGGCCAGGACACTGTCGTGGTGGCCTTTGACATAGCGGGTGCCTTTGACAGGTGTGGGCACGGAGGCCTTCTCGAAAAAAACTCCGAGCAAAAGGCATTCAGGGTGACTGCTGCTCCTGGGGGACTACCTGCAGGGAAGAACCCTCCAGGTCGTCGTTAACGGGCAGGCCTCTGAGTCCCTGCCAGTGGAAGCATCTGTCCCACAGGGCTCTGTGCTGGGGCCAGTCCTGTGGAACATCTACGTGGACGATCTTCTCCAGCAGCTGCAGCAGTCTCGGCTTACGCTGATGACTGTACTCTCTCCTGCTCCTACTCGCGACATGGACAGTGGGCGTGCTGCTGATGAGGTCAATCAGCAGCTGAGTGTTATACAGGAGTGGGGTACAAGATGGCAGGTGAACTTTGTTCCGGAGAAGACACAGGCAATGGTGGTTTCTCGGTCCTCCGCTGCCGGGCCAGCAGTGGAAGGGAGGCTGCGGTTTGGTGGCGTTCCTCTCCCACTCCAGGAAGCCGTCAAGGTTCTGGGAGTAGAGGTGGACCGAGAGCTAAGGTTTGACGGCCACATCAAAACACATTGCAAAAAAAGGCCTCTCACAGAGTCTCTGCCCTGCGAAGGGTAGCCAGATTCCTCGACAGGGAGGGAAGCTCTTGCTTTTTAATAAGGCCCAGATACGGCCTTACTTAGAGTACGCCGCCCTCTCCTGGATGTCGTGTGCAGCCTCGCACACTCGGAGGCTGGACAGCATCCAGCGTCGAGCCCTGCGACTGGTGGTGCTGCAGACCCCCCAGACCCCCCAGACCCACCATCCCTGTTCGAGCCGGTGAGTCCTCTCGACTCACTGGAACCCGCAGGGATGTCGCGGCGCTTGTGGTATTCCACAAGGCACAGGTGCAGGGGAGTGCCACAACCTGGCTGGTTACGACAGCCTCCGAGATTCGCCACGCGAAGCACGAGAACGTGCTTACCAGTGGTGATGCAGTGGAGGTGCCGCGTTCCCGTGCCAGCCAGAAACCAACGCACCTTTGTGGGCCGCGTCTCCAGGATGTGGAACATTTTCACGGCCGCTGTCCCTCACATCCAGGAGATGAACACACAAAGTGTAAAGTTGGCGGCCAATCGGTGGAGACTGTTGAAGCTCACCCCGCTGAGGCTAGTGATACTGTGACACTAGTGACAGCAACAGTGCCTCAACAAACACTTTAGTGATGCATAAATGTATATAATGTTAGTTTTTAGGTCTTTATATTTATGTGTAAATTGCCCTTAACATAGGTAGCACACGACAGTGCACCTTTGGGCTTTAGTAGAGAGAGAGAGAGAGAGAGAGAGAGAGAGAGAGAGAGAGAGAGAGAGAGAGAGAGAGAGAGAGAGAGAGAGAGAAGAGAGAGAAGAGAGAGGGGAGAGAGAGAGAGAGAGAGAGAGAGAGAGTGAGAGAGAGAGGGGGGGGGGAGAGAAATAGAGGAGAGGGAGGAACAAGTATAGGAAGAGGAATGGGGAGTGACCTGAGGACCTGAGGGTGGGGAGATGACTTGGGATTGGCCTCATTCTAGACTCCTAGAGGGATCAGTAACAGTTATACTCCGCATTTCACCATGGCAACAAATAGGAAAGTGTTATAATTTGAAAAGGAAGGTGTTTTCACTAAAGTATAACGATAGAGGATGACACTTACGTGTCCGCATAAGTGCTAAGACAAAAGAAGATTTGAATAATTTATAAAATATACGGACATAATAACACCTGCTTCAACGTTACGTATGTGCATCCTGCGAAAGAAAGGAAGGTTATTCACCAAAAAACGATCTGCCCCAATGCTATACGCCTCCATCTCTGTTCAACTTTTTTTCTCTCTCTCTCTCTCTCTCTCTCTCTCTCTCTCTCTCTCTCTCTCTCTCTCTCTCTCTCTCTCTCTCTCTCTCTCTCTCTCTCTCTCTCTCTCTCTCTCTCTCTCTCTCTCTCTCTCTCTCTCTCTCTCTCTCTCTCTCTCTCTCTCTCTCTCTCCATGTCATATTCTACAAATTAGGAACATATCAATAGAATTATAAATTTTAATTGTCAATTATACAGCATAAATATATAATATTCAATAAAAGTCACGCTCTATATCTGCCCACAAATGAACAAGTTATCCGTTAATGTTGTGGATGGACAGGTGAGTAAACCCGCACAACACCCCCGCACTCACACTCACAGCGTGCGCTGATTGGTTCAAATTTTTCCCAGTCCCGAACAGCAATAGATTTCAGCAATATGCTACACGGAGGTCAAGACGCCCACCAAACACTGCTTTCAGTACGGAGATGTCAGGCAAGGTATTAAACCCTGAGCGTAATATGATATAATATAGTTTCCAGGATCACTGTATAGGTTACAGCCTCATATGGCGTGCAGACCTGCGACATTATGGGCCATTTGCAAGATTTTTTTTCGACCCGCTGCATCGAGGCGCGGTAAGCAAGAATCAACAGAGGACAACGCAAGCGAGTCGAGCTTTGAGTCAGCTGATTGCGTTCACCACGCACATCCCACCTGCATACCGCTCTGCCCTTATTCCATCCTATATCTTCCCAGACCATTACAGGTGAGTTTTCAACACAGCCGATAGTAACATGCATACTTTGTGAATGCACACGTGTCATAATTAAGGTAAGATCAGGTCCAGGAGGCCTTATATAGGTGTGTTAACTTGTGAGGAAGCCGGGCGGCGGCGGGAGGTGTAGGTCAGCCATTGTGTGGAGCAGTACTGGCGGGCTGTTCAAATGTACTCGCAAGCATCACTCGGGCCCATTTTTTCTACACCAACGCCTCAGACAAGTGGTGAACACTAACTAAGCTATTATTTTAATGGCAGAAATGATAAATTACACTAGTAAAATGTATTAGATATGAATAAAACAGTAAAAATACTGATGCCGTCTTGGACTCGCTTGTGTTGGCACGACAGCACAGATCTCCACTGGCCGGGCAATTGAGTACAATTCTTGACTATCCCACCGGTGGAGGCACGACTGTAGGGCATAGCCACCTGCCGGGATTTGACGAGCATTCTTGCATCTAATATACTATAGGAGTAGCCGTGCGTCTGTCTGTCTGTCTGTCTGTCTGTCTGTCTGTCTGTCTGTCTGTGTTTTGGGTAGCCGAAACTGTAAATTCAATTTTGATGAGAGTAGGCTCAAAATATCGCAAATAAATCGTAGGTGGTAAGCGGCTTGGTCCCATGTCGATAGAATAATTTTGAAGGGAGTTTTGGGCTAGAAACACTTTTAAGAGTATTCGATTACAGGAAAAACTCTGCAGTAACGTCTTACCTCATTTCACAAACTCAGTAGACTATTGGACTTACCGTTTGTGTGCGTGTGAGTGTGTGTGTTGGAATCACACGGAACACAAAGGGTTGGAATCACACGGAACGTGGTCTACCCCGAGGCACTTCCAGTGACCAACGACAGCAACAACATGATTGGAGTTTGCAATCACATGTTGTCTAATATATACTACTACTACAAACATCAATACATGGGTCCGAAGGGCCCACAAACACTTGTTTAGCCCTATAACATTACGCTCGACGACTGTTCAGGGTGGTTCCAGTGTAGTCACCTGTCACCTTTGATGGTAGTGATGATGTGCGTGCGTGCGTGCGTGCGTGCGTGCGTGCGTGCGTGCGTGCGTGCGTGCGTGCGTGCGTGCGTGCGTGCGTGCGTGCGTGCGTGCGTGCGTGCGTGCGTGCGTGCGTGCGTGCGTGCGTGCGTGCGTGCGTGCGTGCGTGCGTGCGGCGTGCGTGGTGGTGGTGGTGTGTGTGGTGTGTGTGTGGTGTGTGTGTGTGTGTGTGTGTGGTGTGTGTGTGTGTGTGTGGTCGGCGTGCGTGCGTGCGTGCGTGCGTGCGTGCGTGCGTGCGTGCTGTGTGTGGTGTGTGTGTGTGTGTGTGTGTGTGTGTGTGTGTGTGTGTGAGCGCGCGCGCGCTGGCAAACCATACACGTCAAAGTCTAGCCTTACACGGCCACTGGTGTCGAATGAAACTTAACCTCTTTTATTTTCAGAGTTGAAAATATTAATGCATCAACTGTAGACGTTGGGGAGGCGGTAGCAGAGTGGTTAGCGTTCCGATTGGCGTTCTAGGTGACCCGAGTTCGATCCCCGATGAGAACCGATATCCACTTAAGATATTTATGCACCGTCAAGTAGCCTAAGAACACCCACATGCTGCCGTTAAAGGGTTCTCTTAAAAAAAAGTATACCCCAAGATCAGCCACATCCCCGCGACTGCATGGTGCCACATGAGTACTAGTGAGTAGTGCCACAGAGTCGCCCGTGTGTAAGCACTAAGCAGCCTAACAGCAATGATGGAAATACTCGCCTCACAACCTTACTTTTCCTCCCACACTCTCCCACCAGGGTCATACACAGGTAACACAAACTGGTAAGAGGTTAATGCAATAATGACTCAAGGAAGCCGAGAGAGAGAAAACATTGATTTACCTTATGGATTATGCAACGGGTTGCAACGAGAGGGACGGGCAGAGAACACAAGTACACACACGCGCACACCATAGAATACACTGTCACCTCGGTAATCATCTTCTTTTTTTTCTTTTTTTTCCCCTATCGGGCCTCCAGCAGGGGAGGACCACGGGCTAGCTTGAGCCCGTCAGAGAGGCAGCCTAGTGCGGTAGCGCGGCGGCGCTAGGCTGCAGACAAAAAAAGACGGAAGGCGAGGGGCATGGCTACTACTGCGAGGTATTGCATACCAAAATGATGTTGGTATGAAGAAATCATTATGGTCCATTCTTGGTTCTGAGGTGTGTGTCGCGAGTACGGTTGAGTACGACCTAAAACTTGAACTTGAGTTGGGAGTCACCCAGCGGAAGCCTTTTGTCCGGCGCCGTATGTAAACAAACGCTTCTCCCTCATCCAGCTGATAAGACTTCAGCATGGCAGCGGTCTCTAATACCGAAATATACCGAAATAACCCTGAAAACATACCGAAATATATAAAAAGATAAAGAAAGACTCATTTCTATGTATGTATTTCGGTGTATTTCGGTAGAGACACTACCATGGCAGCACACGGCGTGGTAAAAATGGATGAGGACTGCGCGTTCATTTTCTGAGACACTGACTAGTTTTTCCGTGCCTAAAAGTAGTGCTTTTTCTGATGGAGGTATTTTAATGGGAAATATTCCGCAGAAGTTGGCGGCGCCAACCACCCAGGCAATCGCGCACCATCAACTTAGTTTTTTTTTAACCTAATTAGCTCACCAAAACCTAACCCAAAACTACCCTAAGCCTAACATAACCTAAATCTAACCTAACCAAAACTAAATGTAACCTAACTCAGCAATTATAATATAAAAATAAGTTATATTTTTGGTTTCCGGAAGTGAATAACTACTGCACAATATACGGAGCCGAAAATAATGGAGAAAAAATAAGCTGTGAGGCCTGTAAGGTCTGTGCTGATGGCGGTAGCGACCGCGCCGTTCTCGTCCATTATAATAACCCACGGCGTTCATGATGAGACATTTTGATGACCACACGTGACAATAAAAATAAGTTTACTTACATTGATAGGATTTCCAGTGTCTGCCCATGATAACAGAGTGTTCACTTTATAAAGTTACCATTCCCAAGTTCCCTGAGGAGGAAGTGACTCATCTTAGGGAAGGACTGCACACATAAATAAGTTAATGAGGTTGGGGAGGCACTTGGGGCGTATATCAAAAGCGCGGATTTGAAAAAGTGACCGCGTTCGAACCTCACCTATAAACCACTATCATATGCGCGGCAAGGTTAACCCCGTTCATCGCATCTGTCATTAAGTATCATTCGGTGTGTCATAATGCTCACACGGTGTTTACCGAGACCATCGCGAGTGCCTGTCTCGGTGGTCGTTGGTTGTTGGAGTCTCACAATTGTTACAGTTATTCACAGTGTGTGCACAGTTGTTGGAGCCACGGTGCACCAGTCCAGTCCGGTGCTTCATCCTGTGTTGTCAAATTTCCGCTAGGTTTACGATTTCCGGGCAACAAGCAGAAGTGTTTGATGCTCGAGATATTGAAGTATCAAGTGGACGTTATGGATGAATCTTTCTTGGAGAGTCCAACAAGAATTAAGGTGACTAAACAGAGCACAAGACTGGTTCCGGACATGGAATCCGGGGTTAAATATAAAACTAATTATTTTTTTGGGTTTCCCGAAGGGAAATTAAAGGCACAATAGGAGGCCAAAAAAATTTTAATGGGAAAAAAACTTTTAGTTTTTAGGTTGTTCACGAAAAAAAAAACTGTAACGATTTTTTAAATAAAAAGGCTTTTCTTTTTTTATGAAAAAAGGGATAAAAACCAATAAATAAAAAAAAAAAATACTCTTAAATCCTGTTCCCCAAGCAAACAAAATTGTTCCTAAAAGGGGTCGCATTTCCCAAATCCCTGGGGAAAAAAGGAAGTTGGGGCCTTTTTAAAAAATTTTCCCCCTTTTAAGAGCCCCGCCCGCTTTTTAAATTTTGAAAGGTTTGGGGGCACTTTGTCGCAGGGAATCATGGCGGGGAAAAAGGGAAACATGGCCTAAAAAAAAAAGTACTTTATTCCCCGAATTAGTTTTTGGCCCGGGGGCATTTCAGAGGAATTTGGGGGTCACCGGCCAATCTGCTCCATGGGATCCGGGGAAAATCCATTGCCTTTAGGAAAAACTATTTTTCCTTTCCCGAGTCTCCCTTTCCCAAATTAAATTTCCCTATTGGGAAATTATTCAGGGGTTTTTTCCCTAAAAAAAAAGGGATTAATTTATTAGTTGAGGGGAGGTTGGTGGGGGTTAAAATAAATTGGGGTTTGGGGGGTTTTTTTTTGGGGGGTTTTTGGGGGGGGGTGGGGGGGGGGGGGGGGTTTTTTTTTTTTTTTTGGGGGTTGTTTTTTTTTTTTTCTTTTGGGGGGGGGGGGGTTTTTTTTTTTTTTTTTTGTTTGGGGGTAAAATTTACCCCTTTTCCATGTTTTTGGATGTGTTTAAGATGATGGCACATTAAAAACGTGGGAAATCCCATTTTTGCAGTTACCCCCCCCTTCTAACAAACCGGGGCCCCGTGGGGAAACGCAGGGTTTTTGGCTGGGAAAAGGGAAACTATTTTGTCTGATAGTATATTAAATGTGGATAACGAAAGATTTATCGGGTAAACCTCTACGGAATAAATAACCCCGGGAAATATAAAAAATATATAACCGATAAAGTCTAGGGGAATTACTTCCCTTTTCCCTGGGAAAAATCTCAACGGTAAAACTGCATTTTTAATACAAGACATGGCTTTTGGTTTTTTTTTAAAACCTGACATAACTGGGGGGAGCGGGCGCTCGGCCCCCCCCCGCTATTTCACTAACCTAACCTGGGCGTGGTCAGAAGCCAACAAAAGCAGGGATAAAGGCGGAAAACTGCAATATGATGCTTCCCAAACCCCTTTGGTGCGCCATCATTTTTAACACATAAAAATACATAGGAAAAAGTACTTTAAACCCCCCTACTTTTTTGGTTAAATCCCAAAATTACCAAAAAGGAACACTTCCTACGGCGGGGACAGTTCCAGTTATCGGGTTCACAATGTCTTTTCCCCTTTGTGAACCTAACTCACCATTCCCCTTTATTTAAAGCCGCCCCCATAAAAAAACTTTCAAAAAATTTTATTGTCGACTAAAGGCCTGGAAAAAAACCCAATAAAGGAGCTTAATTTCGTGTTTTTGGGGTTATTCACCCCAGAAATTTCCTAATGTACTTCATCTATGACCCTAACTCACTTCATTCAAATCATTTAAGCCTCTCATCTTCCTAACAATCACATATGGGAAAAATTAAAAATCGAAGAGGACCCCCCAAGCCACAGATTTATAGCGTACCGATATTTTATTTTCATAATGTTTACCCGGGGATCACTATGGGCTTCTCCGCCACCCTACACACTTCCTTCTTTTGTTTCATGTCCTAATCTTACACGGTACTTGCATTTTGAGGGAGATAAGTCCGTAGTGGGAGAGTTGTAAATGCGGAGGGAAAAAGCCCCTTTTATTCAAATTGCCTTGAATACGAAAAAACCTCTGGGGAAAATGTTAATGTGGCCCCCATCAAGTGCGAAAAAATGCTCCAAAGCGCGCGCGAGGACAAATCAAATCAAGTTGGACCAATTTTTTCAAAAATTCTTGATGCAAATACTCGCATAGGCCCCCCACACTCGCCGTTCCCGGAAGAGAGGAGGTTTCGTGCTGCGGCGGCGGGCACGAGGAATGCTTGTCCATCCCGACGAGGAGTGCCCGGGGGACCGCAGGAAACCCTCCCTGTGGGGGGGCGCAGCAGGGTGTACGCGTCGGGATGCGGGGGAAGAGTGACCCTGGGGGGGTGCCCGGCCTGCTGCCAGGGGGTTTGGGTTTTTTCCCCCCGGAGCCCCCGGTGGCGGGGAATGCTGGCTCCAAATCGGTAATCGGTTTTTTCCTGGCTTTCCACTCTGCGCTGTTCAATTTTAATGTTCAACCTCAGGCTCCGAGCCACCCGGGGGGGGTCGTTGCGCCTTTATTTGGCTGGGAGAAAGCCGGGGGTCAAAAAATGTGATTGGGGGGCGGCATGAGGTGATGAGGCGTCCCTCCCTTTTGCACGTTTTTATTGGTCAGGGCCCCGGGGACTACCAACCCCAAGAAAAAGCCCGGTGGGGGGCGGGGGGTGACTCACACTAGTCGCTCCGCGGGATAAGCCCCTTTAATGTTTACCGTATAAAAATATACTGTTATCTTTGGGAAATGTTTGTTCTATAATATTATCAAATAAAAAATCGTAAAACACACAAAGAAAATGCCATTATGAGACTTTCAAGAAATATGCATTAATTTAAACTCTTCGCCATTTAATATTTTGCTCGCAAACATTTTACATGGAGAATATCAATAAAAGCGGAGTTTAATTAGCTTTCCATTGATATATTTCGTTTAGTGATAAATGAATTAGCGGCATGCATAAATTAGCGTTAACTAAATATACAAAATCATGAAATCGAGTAATTTCCTACCTAATATATGTTTATCAGTATAAAATGTATACTGTTATCTTCGGAAATGTCTGTTCTATAATATTATCAAATAAAAAACCGTAAAACACACTAAAGAAATGCCATTATGAGACTTTCAAGAAATATGCATGAACTTCAACTTTTCGCCATTTAATATTTTGTGCAAAAACTTTTTACATGGAGAATATCAATAGAAGCGAATTTTAAATTAGCTTTCCATTTATATACTTTCCTTTTCTGATAAATGAATTAGAACCATGCATGAATTAGCGTTAACTAAATAAATAACATCATGAAATCGGGTAATTTATACACAAACATTTCACCTGTATTATCATTCTTCACTCTGGCATTTCCATCCTCACACTATGCCTCGTTAACTCGGCTTTGAATAACTTGCTACATAGAAGTCCTTTACAGTTCCCAAGTGTGGATGTTTCTATGTCTGGTCTTCTGTATCATATATTTTTGTTTAACCCCTAGAGATCCATAACGTAATTTCCATTATAATTTAGCTACTATTAGACGATGTTTAGTGCATATAAGCAATATTTTATAGATATGACCTGTTTAGTATTTTTGTCGACTAGCTAATTTGGTATCTTCAGTTACTTTTCGTAATTTTATGGCTAACAACAGACGATTTTATATAGCAAAGGAAAGATCTGGGCGTGAAGGGGTTAAGAGCAGAGGTTGTTATAGTATATTAATTTTGTTATGCATGTTGTTTAGTAGGGGAGGCGGTAGCAGAGTGGTAAGCGTCACCAAGTGGCGTGCTCGGTAAACCGAGTTTGATCCCCGATGAGGGCCAATATCCACTTAAAATCTTTCTGCACTGCACCTTTGAGTGGCCTAAGAACACCCACATGCTGCCCATTAACTCTACCTTCAATTGCGAGTGCATCGGAGGACACATGGGGGCAGCATGAGCCTCTAATCACAGGCGCCACTATAAAAGTCATGCCTGCCCAACCACCGGCGAGGGCCAACCATCACAGCCTTCAAGTGAACCTCCAGGGCCTACCATCCGACCCCTGGAGGTCACTGCCTACAGGCGCTATAGGCACATGAAAAATAAAAAGAATCTCTCTCTCTCTCTCTCTCTCTCTCTCTCTCTCTCTCTCTCTCTCTCTCTCTCTCTCTCTCTCTCTCTCTCTCTCTCTCTCTCTCTCTCTCTCTCTCTCTCTCTCTCTCTCTCTCTCTCTCTCTCTCTCTCTCTCTCTCTCTCTCTCTCTCCACACACTACCACCATCATCTTTAGTATCTGCTCAAGTTGCCATTCAACATCTAACTTATTTCATTAGAGGAACACCCACAACCTATGACGCAATTAATTATTCTCATATCCTTAAGTTTTTCAATCACGAGAATGGCTCACAAACCTCTTAAGAACTTTAAAAGAAAATATATTTATGAGAAATGAATCTGACAGAAAAAAACCCACTGAATTTATAATCTAAATATACTATACCAAATACTTATGTCTATAAAGTGTTCAAGAGCATTAACCCATCCTCACAGAGTTCCTAAGATTCCCTTGCTGACAACGGAAAAAATTATTTGTGAAAATATATAGACAGAAAAATATTCTCAACAGTATTCTATATAGAGTGAGAGCGAAGTCCCTCCCTTATGTGGTCCTGGGGGTGGCGTTCATATTTCATCGGGCAAAGTTCCCTCGTAGCTCACCTGCCAGCCCCATCTGCCTCCCTCCACTGCCTCTTCCACTCTTCCACCTCTCTCCATTATCTGCCGTTGCTGCTGCTGTTGTTATTGTTGTAGCTTTTATCCCTCTTCTTATTCATCTCTCTCTCTCTCTCTCTCTCTCTCTCTCTCTCTCTCTCTCTCTCTCTCTCTCTCTCTCTCTCTCTCTCTCTCTCTCTCTCTCTCTCTCTCTCTCTCTCTCTCTCTCTCTCTCTCTCTCAGGTTTTCGCCAACTGCTCCCTCCCTCGATGATATAAAATAAATAATCCCCTCTTCTTCCCTCCTCCCTCTCCCCTGTCTCTTTCCCATCCCTCCACTGCGCCTCTCCCCGGTATGTCTCGACAGCCCTTTCCTTAACTTGCCATAACTTTTCCCTTCACGCATCCCAAACGCGAGCGGCGGGAGATAATCACTCGCGACCCTCCACACCAAAATAAACAAATAAAATAAGATGTGGAATAAAGAGACAGGGGGTAAGATTTCTATGCAATTATCTCGACAACTCTCTATAGCGACTGGAACACTTGGTTTAAATAGATGCCGTGGATAATAGCACTCGGGGATGGAATGCTCGGGGTGTTTTTAATTCCTTTCCCCCTTTCTTTTTATTAGTATTGCAGGAAATGTTACACGTAAATTGACATGAAAAACTGTACATACTGCGACCTGCAACCCCTTTTTATAGACTTGCCAGGGAGGGAGACGAACTATGAGACCCCAAAGAAAGAGAGCGAGACAGGCAGAGAGTGTGTAGGAGGGAATTTGACTCCATAACAAAGACAGTCAGTGTATTGTCTTGTGAATCAGTTACAGGTGCAAAAAAAATACTGTGCCGCCTTCATCACTGGTTTCTGGTGCGAGTAATTCTTAAGCCTGGGAATATAAAACAAAACAAAAGAGGGGAGGTAAAAGCTATTCCCAAGGCCCCACATAATCTCAGAAACGCAGATGGAAGAGGGAAATGCTATTATCTCTCTCTCTCTCTCTCTCTCTCTCTCTCTCTCTCTCTCTCTCTCTCTCTCTCTCTCTCTCTCTCTCTCTCTCTCTTCTCTCTCTCTCTCTGTTCTTAAGTGCAGGTAGATATATATATATATATATATATATATATATATATATATTATATATATATATATATATATATATATATATATATATATATATAATATATATATATAATATAATATATATATATATATATATATATATATATATATATATATATATATATATGATAGAAGAGAGAGAGAGGAGAGAGAGAGAGAGAGAGAGAGGAGGAGAGAGAGAGAGAGGAGAGAGAGAGAGAGAGAGGAGAGGAGAGAGAGAGAGAGAAGAGAGAGAGAGAGAGAGAGAGAGAGAGAGAGAGAGAGAGAAAAAAAAAAGCCTATGTTTGCTTGCATAACGATCATATATTATGTGGTACTTATATTCTTTCGTTTAGTAAGATTGTTTGCATATTATTGTTGTTATCATATCTAGTAATTATGTTTGTTTTTCAAACCACTTGGCTTACACTCTGACAAAACATGATTTAATTATTACACTGCAAGGAAGATGTAGCGCCACTTTCCCACCCCTTCTGACTCTATTACAATCATTATGTGAGGTGTCACGACCGACATGTGTGGCCCCTCCATCTTTAAGAGTTCGCGGTTAAATCAACGAAAGACAGACTGGCATCATTACCCACGCATTCTTCTTGGGCGGACCACGATGCCGATTTTGTTGTGCAGTATTTATACGGGGCCGGAGAGGACGGGGCGGGGCGCTGGTGGCAGAGGAGAGAAGGAGTGGACATTGCTTCAACCAGACACAAATTTACGTTCACGCAAAGCTTTCTTGCCTGTATCAAAACCTACTAAAAAAGGGAAAAAGGCATCAAAGAGTGAAAAATGTCTTTCGTGGCAAACTGACGGAAATCCTTGGAAGAAAATATATTGGTTTTAATCGCTTGTATACTATAGTTTCACCTTGAGAAAATAAGGTGATTTTATTACGTAATGAAACACTAAAAAGATGTAGAAGTAATGACACAGGAAGGGGAAGTTGATTGAAATTGCATAAAAGTGCATAAAGAGAATGTGACGTCCCACAAAGCAAAGGGTGAGAGGAAGTCCCTGGGTGGTGCATACAGAGCGCGAAGGGCGGGCGGGAAATGCAGGACGAAAGGCACGTGACTCGCGACTCAAATACAGAAACATAAAATAGCGTCTATGAAACATTGTGCAAAAAGAAAAACATTTAAATAATCTGGATAAAATTATACAAACAGAGCAGAATATTTCCCTCGATATGTACATACTCGTGCAGCAAAGATGAAGAAACAATAGGAACATAGATGCAAAGGGAGTGGGCAAGAAAGCTGCCTCAAACAAAGGGCAGAATGCACGTCATGCTCAATACACGGTACGGATTGAAACCATGGACTCATTGATCCGCACATCAAAGGCATCGCCGCGTGGACACTGCAGTGGCTCTGTACCCACGGACGAATATCGAAAGCCCAAAACTCAATGACAACAAATATTCTCCATGACCTAAAGGCTTCTACAACAATGAGTAAAACTATTGGAAAGAAAGACATGAAAAGAAAGACAAACCTTCAGAGATATTCATGATAAAGAAAATGAGCTGAGATATATATAAATAAATGAATACATAAATAAACAAATAAAACACACACACACATATATATATATATATCTATATTAATAAAAGCGAAAGTGTGTCTGTCTGTGTGTGTGGTATAGGTTCCGCCCCCCTTGGCGCAATCACCTCATATGGCACAGTTTTGGAACCAGCTCGACCAGGGGAAGGTTTTAAGCCCACGTATGAGATGATCCAATATTTTTTTTTTTTTTAGCAGCCTATTAGCGAGAATTGTGAAAAAAAAGTGGGTTGCGAGAATTGAGGAAAGCTTGATGTAGGGTGATGGGTAATGGGTGAGTGAATGGGTGGGGTGATGGGTAATGGGTGTGGGGTGATGGGTGAGTGAATGGGTGAGGGGTGATGGGTGAGGGGTGAGGGAATAGATGGGGGGTGATGGGTAATGGGTGAGTGAATGGGTCTGTGGTGATGGGTAATGGGTGAGTGAATGGGTGGGGGGTGATGGGTAATGGGTGAGTGAATGGGTGGGGGGTGATGGGTAATGGGTGAGTGAATGGGTTGGGGGTGATGTGAATGTGTTTGGTGAGCCGAAGGCCCACCAATAGCCCTCCGCAGGAGCTAGCCAAAAAGTCCGCCCGAGTGAATGGGTGGGGGGTGATGGGTAATGGGTGAGTGAATGGGTGGGGGGTGATGGATAATGGGTGAGTGAATGGGTTGGGGGGATGTGAATGGGTTGGCGTTAATACATACATTTCTACATCCATGATTTCAGGAAAGTTAGAAGGGGCTATCTGGAGAGTCTGCATGTGTTTGGTGGGCCTTCGGCCCACCAATCACAGGTGGTGGCCCAAGGCCCACCAATAGCCCTCGGCAGGAGCTAGCCAAAAAGTCCGCCCGGAGGGCGGCTTTGCGGCTAGTATATATATATATATATATCATTCACCCATTGTTTTGTCAACGCGAGGTGGCTCGCGATCGCCTGGTTTAGATGTGTGTGTGTGTGTGTGTGTGTGTGTGTGTGTGTGTGTGTGTGTGTGTGTGTGTTGTGTATGTTCATCTAGTTGTAATTTATAGGGCGTGACCTACGCTCGTATGGCCCCGTCTCCATAGCAACATTTTTATCATTCATCCTTATACTTAGTGTTGGGGGAAGCCACCATCCCGGGAGGCGGGTCACAAACCTCCGGCTAACACCCGGTACCCATGCACTGCTGGGTGGACAGGGCTCGGGTTTTCAGAAGACCGACCGTCTGTCTTCGCTCCGCCGGGGATTGAACCCGGGACTTCTCGGTTGTGAGCCGAGCGTGCTAACCGCTACACTACGGAATACTCGTGTGTATGTGTGTGTGTGTGTGGTGTGTGTGTGGTGTGGTGTGTTGGTGTGTGTGTGTGTGGTGTGTGTGTGTGGTGTGTGTGTGTGTGTGTGTGTGTGTGTGTGTGTGTATGTGTGTGTGTGTGTGTGTGTGTAAAAGAGAGAGAGAGAGCGAGAGAGAGAGAGAGAGGAGAGAGAGAGAGAGAGAGAGAGAGAGAGAAGAGAGAGAGAGAGAGAGAAGAGAGAGAGAGAGAGATGAGGAGAGAGAGAGAGAGAGAGAGAGAGAGAGAGAGAGAGAGAGAGGAGAGAGAGAGAGAGAGAGAGAGAGAGAGAGAGAGATGAGAAGAGAGAGAGAGAGACGAAGGTGAGAGAGAGAGAGAGAGAGAGAAGAGAGATGAGAGCAGAGAAGACAGACAAAATGTTGATGCTGTCTGATTTCATGTTGTTTCGTTGTTGTTATGGAGAATGAAAATAAAGGTCCAGAATATACAAGAAAAGAAATCCTTGCTGTTTTTTCACGCGTAAAGAGACTTGCAAACAAAAAAAAGTAAAAATAGTGTTATTTTTGGTGGAGGCGGAAGTGAGCATAAAAAGGGTTTAAAATAAGAGGTAGTTAAGGGGAAAAAAAGCGAAAAGGGAGAAGTAAAAGAGTAAAGGACGAAAAAGGAATGGGTACAAAAATTGAAGGGCGGAGGTAAGGAGAGGAGTGAGGGGAAAGGCAATGAGAGGGGAAGATAAATGTGTTGAAGAATTTAAAAATGTGAGCAGAAAATTTTGAGAGTTGGGGGCGGGGAAAGGGAAAGGGGGGAATGTTTTTCTTTTTTTTTTTTATTCATTTATTGTCTAGAAGAAACTGAAATATAAGGTTCCCGTTTAAAAGTCTTGACAAAAAAAACCAGTTGGGTTTTTTTAAATATTGAGTTTGACCCCCTAAAGGCTTTTTTATGTCGTTTGAACATTCTGCTTTCCCCCTCTGTTCGCTATTCCATTGTTGGTAATCTTGTAATCAGAAATATGATTTTTTGGGGTTTTCCAAATTTTTTTGTGTGTGTTGTTGTGTGGTGTTGGGGGTGTGTGTGTGTGTGTGTGTGTGTGTTGGGGTGTGTTGTGTGTGTGTGTTTCTGAATATAATATAATAAATATAATTTTTTATTGCCAGACTTTTTAAAAAAGTATGGGGCACAGCTCCCATAAGTACAATAATTTGGCTTGTGTTGTGTGTGTGTGTGGTGTGTGTGTGTGTGTGGGTGGTGTGTGTGTGGTGTGTGTGTGTGTGTGTGTGTGTGTGTGTGTGTGCGTTTTTTTGGTGTGGTGGTGTGTGTGGGGCTGTGTGTGGTGGTGTGTGTGTGTGTTGTGTACGTAAAATTTTGCTTTCACTAATTTGCGCCATGGGTAGGCTTCCTTTTTCTTTCTCTTTTTCCAGCATTTAACTTCATTTGGATTTTTTTTTTTTCCAATCCAATTTCGCAAACCCATATTTTTTTACCCTTTTTAGTATGGTTATTTTTCGGATAACGGTTCATCCATGTTGAACGGTTGATAATTGTAAAGGGGTGATGCCCCATGAGCCCCTTGACGGGGGGTAACTTGCTTCGATGCCCAGAGGACACTCAAATAAAGTGGTAGATGGGTTTAACGGGGTTTCAAAGCAGTTCTTAGTAAATTTATAAGTTTTTTAGTGCCAAAGGATTCGGTAAGAAAATATACTACAAATATTTTATTGCATATATATGTACACTTGTAAAGGGTTTTTATACATTAATAATGTCACGCGTTCGTTAAGAACGGCAATGAAATAATGTTAATAGACAGAGCCGGGAAATTTAATGACGTGAAAAGGGTACCCACACCCGCAGGGGGGGTAACACGGGACCCCCAGGAAGGTGTGAGGAGTAGGGCCCCAAGGAAACGCGTCCCCCCCGTTCTCTTTTTTGTCTGTCTCTGTCCTCCTCCTTTGCGTTCCCGCATATGGGGAAAGCTGCCGGAACGGCAGGTTCCGGGGGGGAATGCTCTCAGGCCTGTTGCACTCTGGCAGCGTCATACCCTTGGGCGAGCGCTGAGTGCCCAACACACAAATTGTGCGGCGTCCGGAACCGGGGGCGAGGTGTCTACCTCGGGAAAAGATGTCAGCACTCAGCACCCGCTAAAAGACATCAGACATGGAAATTTCTGTCTTGTATAGATTAAACAAAATATATAACCAGTACCTAATATCGCTCTCCCCTTAAAAACAATGCGTCCTCGCATTGTATAAAGACATTATACCAAACTGGTGCTACACGTTGTGTATCTATACCGATTCTCAGTGTTGCAATCCCTACAAATCCCTATAAAAGGTGGGGTTTACAGGACAACATACAAAGAGGAATTTTTGGAAAACGGATAAGATAAAAGGGAGAGTGCACTTAAGGTATCAATAAACGGGGTAAAATACTTTAAACAGAATTAAACAGAGTTATTAGAATAAAAGAACTCAAAGTCTGTTAGTAATGTTTTAATTCCTGCAAATTTTAAAAAAGGCGTTGCCAAAATCTACGCGTAGTCATTAAATAACACGGGGAAGTGTGGAGTGAAGAAAAACACAGCAGGGCCTGAGCACGTGAGTAATAGCACGGCAGTATTTAATTATTAAATTTTTAAAAGACCTCTTCTTTAAATTAAGGAGTAGATGGGTTGTAACCCAATAAAATCGACTCCAGGTCGGTACTAAAAATTACACAACATTAAGATATGCAATGTATTATTTGCATACCCCCTCAAAGTGATGGGAAACTGATTTCAAAATGTTGTGCTGGAAGTGCCAAAAAAAAAAGGCAGAATTCCCCTTGACATTGGCATTTGCTGTTTTAAGAGTTTATTAATTTTTTTTATTTTTTTTATTTTGTTTTTTATGAACCTATTTTTTTCAGAGTACAGCTTTCAGTAAAAAAATATAGACTCCGGGTCTGTAATATAAATTTTTTCACGTAAGATATGATGTATGATTTCAAAATTCAGAGAGTAATGTTTTTTTAATTTCTCAAAAAGTGATAAGAGCTCCCTTCAGCTAAAATAGTTCTAAACAATAAAAGTGCATAAAGGTGCCAAGGGCAGTAATTAATCTCTTTTGACACGGTGCCTGTACACTTGCGCAAAATTTAATATTTTTTGTTTTATAATACCCTTACATAGACAAAAATTTTCCCCTGGCAGAAAATTGGCGTAATAGCACTAGTGGCCTGAGGAAGAGTCTTCGGGGGGGAAAAGAAAAAAACTACCTGAAAAGGGGATGTGTTAAAAATGACTTCGATTTAGTAGGGGAGTAATCTGAGGTGCAGTGGGTTATTTTATGTTCAAACGGGGGTTTTCGGAGGTGATTACATTTCCCCTCAATTAAAGATTTTAAACCTCAAAAAAAAGGTTAACCCCGTATTTTTTTCCTGCTTCCCTCAGAGATAGGAGTACTTTTGCTATATTTACATATAGCAAAAATTCACTCAATTCTAACTTTTGTTTAGGAGTCAAAAAATTTCAAAAGAAAATTTTAAATTTAAAGTTAACTTTTAAATCCCCCATCTCCGGTTTTTAAGAATTTCAAGAAGGAGAATTAAATTATAATATATATATTATATATATAATATATATAAAATTTATAATATATATATATATTATATATATATATATATATATAATTTTATATATATATATATAATATATATATATATATATAATATAATATTACATAAAGGGAAGCTAACAAATTTTAAAGAATTACAAAAATTATGAAATATTGCGGTAAGCATATTTAAAAACTATAGAAAAATAACTAAAAAAATTAATTTACTGAAATTCTTACATGGTTTTAAGCAAAAACAAATGGAAAATACATATCTCACCACTAAGTGTTTTTATGTAAACGAGTGGCGTTTTTTAAAATTGTCTCTTTTAAGGTCAGCTAGATGTTTATACTCATAACATTTTGTTTGAGCAGCCAAGGCAAGTCCTTTCCTACGCGAATAGAAGGGGGTTCTCCAAGGGCGTTGTTACAGATGAGAGGGTTATAAATAGACAGCCTGGGCCCCGCTGGGTGTCCGGGGGGCGTCTGGCTGACTGGCTGGTGATGGCTGGGTGGTGGCGTAAGGCTGGTGTTGAAAGGAGTTTTCTGAGTTGGAAGTTGGGAAATTAAAGAGTGGTAGTTGTCCCTCTCGTTTTTTTTCATGATAAAATTCAAAAACTTGTCCTCCCGTCTGTGCCATGATAAAACCTTTTAACGTCGTGTCCTCGTCTTTTTCTCTTGAAAAATCTGTAGTCCCCGAGCAATTTAAAGCAAGAGAACTTTCCTCTTGTTAATACAGAATTTTTGGGGAATGGAGCAGGACTGTACAATGGCAGAGGGGGGCTGACTCACTTCCGGAGGAGGTTTTTTAACAGCATGATTGAGCAATTTCTCACATCTTTCCCTCGCTTGTCTCCTCTCAAGCTTTCCTTTTTTTACTTGTTCATTTTATGGTATATTCCCTCTTCACGTGTATTAATTTGTATTACTCGTCCAGTTATTGTTAAGGGACGTAACTTATATTACAATTTTTGTTGCCCCATACCACCCTTGTCGTCTTTTTTTGGACATTACCCTTAGTCTTTTAACCAACACTATGCGTGAGTAATGTTATCTCAATTCCCCCCGCTATTTACCAATTTTGTTTCCCTTTTCTGTGTGTTGTTACCCCGGGAAAAGGGGGCCAGTATTTCGATATTCAACGCTTGCCAGCAATTATGTTACCCTTTTTATCTGGTTATTTTATGGATAACGGGTTACTCCACGTTTTATAGGTTTATAAACCCATAAAGGGGTGATTGCCGGATGACGCCCCCTTGAGGGGTGGTAAAATTTCTTCGTTGCCCAGAGGGGACACGTAAATAAAGGGTATGTATGGGCTTAACTGGTCGAGCGGTTTTTTACGTAATTTTTAAGTATTCTTAGTGAAAGGATTCGGTAAAACAATAACAACAAAAAAAATATATATTTATATATAGTAACTTGTGAAGGGTTTAAAACATTAATAAGCACGCTGTTGTTATAACGGCCAATGAAACTAAGTCTAATAGACAGAGCCGGGAACAGTTAAAGACGTGACAAGGTACTCCCCAAACCCCCGGTGTGGGGTACACACAGACACACAGGAAAGGGGTGAGTGAGTAGGAGCGCAAGGCTAACGCGCCCCTCTCGTTCTGTGTTTGTCTGTCTCTGTCCCCTCCACTGGTCTGCCGCATAAGGGAAAGGCCGGAACTGGCAGGTTCCGGGGATGTCTTCCCGGCCCGTTGCACTTGGTCAGCGCATCTCCTGGGGGAGCGCTGAGAGAACACACACAACTTGTGCGTGCGTCCGGAACCCGGGCGGGTGTCACCCCCAGGAAAAAAGGGGTCAGCACCAGCATCCCCTACAAGCAATGCACTCGGACATTTTCCCGTCCTAGATAGATTAAACATAATATATAACCAGTACCAATAATTTATCTTTAGAAAAAAACGTGTACACACACACCCACACACACACACAACACACACATAACTACCATACACACACCATACACACAAAATACAATACACATACACACACACACACACACACACACACAAACAAATAACACACCCCTTCCTTTTTATCTAACCCTTTTTGTCTGCTTCCATTCCGTGCACTGTCCACTATATTTTTCCACTCACCATCCCCACACCAATCGGCAGCCTCTCTCCTGAAGGCCCTATGTCCAGTCAAAGCCTTCCTTCAGAGTTATTAAAGGCAATAAAGCATCACTGCTAATCCTGCCAAGAGGTCAGAGGGGACTGGAGACAGAGCAAAGGGAGGAGGATAAAGGAAGCAGTGCAGGTGAGTAAGAGGCGAACCCAAGGACAAGGACAAGAAAAAGAAAGGAGAAAGGTGTGAGAAAGGAAGGAAGGGAAAAGGGTGGGCCTTTTTGGGAAACCCGAAATGGGAAAGGATGATAATTTTAAATACAAGAAGATTGAAACCAAAAATTTTAAAAGGAGGAAAGGCAAACATGAATTCCAAAGGCATAAAGACCAGCATGAATTGTAACAAAAGGCCGAAGTAATATTTGTAAATGGGAAGAGTTGAGGTCGCAAAGAGTGAACATTTGTGGGAAACCTAACTAAGCCCACATTTTTTTCTTTATAATTTTTCCCGACCCAAAATGATGTGCTATAAAACCCTCAGTCAAACCCCACGCGCATAAAAAAGAAAAAAGAGAGCGGGACTTAATCAATGGCACCATGGGGGATATATTTGTAGGAGAACATAAAGGGAAAAAATCGTCTCGCATTTTAAACGGTCTTTCGTGAAAATTTACATCTGCCCCGAGAAAACTGCGAGCCTCCAAAAAACCCAACCCGCCACTACCCCCCCTACACCCCCCCCCCACACCTTCACCCTTTCCCCCAACCAAACCACCCCCCTCCCCCCACCCCCCTCCACCCGCTCCCCCTTCTGCTCCCCCGCCTCCCCCCTCCCACTCCACCTGCCTCCCCCCTTTCCCCCCACCCCACCAGCTCCCTCTTCCCCCACCTGCCTAAAATTCCCCTTTAATGCACCCCACGCTTCCGGTCCCCCTTTCCTCCACGCCCCCCAACCTTCCCTTTTCCCCCTTTGCCTCGCCTCCCTCCCAAAGGGTTCCGTGAATAAAAAATTTCCAGCAGGTGGGCTGCAGGGAGGCTCAGGAAGGGGGAAGGGTTAAATTTGGGGCCCCCG
>JACEEZ010026006.1:0-2500 GCA_016584305.1 Chionoecetes opilio
TTATGCAATCATCGCGATATATCAACATGTTGTCTTTTGCATATCAGCCGCTTTAGATAATCCGCATCAATCTGCAAATTCCCGAGCCTCAAACACTCTCAGGCTTGCGACGACGAGTACGGCTCGGTGACGTCACAAGTGGAAGCCTCCTCTTCCCGCGCTGATCAGAAGCACGTAAACACAAGGATAAATATAGTACTTGAAGATTTTTGGGTGTTTCTTATATTATTTTTTTTGCGATATGCTACATGCATGCATCCTTTGTGGGTGCAGCAAGACAGCTGTGCCTTTTCAGAAAAGCTTGCACACGCTTCCGACTGATACGACAACGTTAAATGTGTGGAAGAGATTTGTGCGGCGGACTCGGGCAGATTGGAACGGGAAGTTGAAATTTGCAAGGATTTGTAATGATACACTCACCACACACACACACACACACACACACACACACACACACACACCACACACACGCACGCACACACACATACACACACACACACACACACACACACACACACACAACACACACACACACACACACACACACACACCACACACACACACACACACACCACACACACACACACACCACACACACACACACACACCACCCACACACACTCACACTCACCACACACACTCACACACACTCACTCACTCACCGGATGCTGTTGTGTTTTCCTGACCATTTCGACGCCTCCTCCACACAACAGCGTCACCTCCATCACTATCACCACCAAGACTCCCACTCCCACCAGTGTTGGCGTGAGGGCTCCAACCGTGGGTGGCAGGCGTGGCGGGAGCGTTGACTGGGTGTGGGTGGGGTGTGGTAGGAGACGGGGTGTATGGGGTGGACTGGGGTGTGGTAGGAAATGTGGTGGACTGGCGCGTGGTAGTAAATGGGGTGGACTGGCGTGTAACATACTTGTGTCAGGGGTTGTTGTGTGTAAGGGGGTTGTTGTGTGTAAGGGGTTGTTGTGTGTAAGGGGTTGTTGGTGTAAGGGGTTGTTGTGTGTAAGGGGTTGTTGTGTGTAAGAGGGTTTGTTGTGTGTGTAAGGGTGTTGTGTGTAAGGGGTTGTTTGTGTGTAAGGGGGTGTGTTGTGTGTAAGGGGTTGTTGTGTGTAGGGGGTTGTTTGTGTGTAAGGGGTTGTTGTGTGTAAGGGGGTTGTTTGTGTGTAAGGGGTTTGTTGTGTGTAAGGGGTTGTTGTGTGTAAGGGGTTGTTGTGTGTAAGGGGGCTGTTGTGTGTAAGGGGTTGTGTGTGTAAGGGATTGTTGTGTGTAAGGGGTTGTTGTTGCCGCTAACATCTGTTCGTCCGCCTCGTATTCTAGTTCAAACATATAGGGTTGGGCTCCCATCACAATCTGAGGTTTGTTTTCCTCATAGGTATACGCGAGCAGCGTCATTTATTTCTGTCTCAGATTGAGCATCGTACTCTAGATCTGTAACACCGACAGATTAACTGTCTGCCACCGAAGTACAATCGCTCATCATCACATTTGCCAACAGGTGTCACACAGGCAGAAGACTGTTGTTGACATTGGAGCTCCTCCTGTGACGTTGTCGCAAAGCGCTTGCAAATGCAGAAGAGATCGAAATATGTAGGGAGATGAAATAAAGAAAGGAATAAGAGAAAATATAATGCGAGAGAAATTACAATAAGCGAGAATGGAAGATTGTGATCTGATAAGGAGGCAAAAGTGACCGTGTTTGTTTTGCCCATATAGGAGCAGAAGGCAATAGGGTAAAACTGACCGTGTGAAAAGATAAATGAGGAGATAAGGCAAAAGTGACAGTCAAGGTAAACACAGAGATCTGAGCTGAATGTAGATCTAAAATTGTTAACAGATATATAGAGATATAAGCCTAGGTTCTGTACGAATACGTGAAAGAGTGTGGGAACAGATGAAACATATTGGCCTAAGCTTTGTACGAAGACGAAGCCTTGTGTGGGCGTGTTTTAAGTAGCTCATAGGGAGGAGTAGTTTTGAGAAGCCTATGGGAAATGTGGGAAATGCCTTCATGTCTTGTGGAAATAGGTTTGGGCGAATGAAACAAAAGCTGTAGTCTGACACGCCTTTACGGGAAAAATATCAAGCCAATGATGGAAGTTGAAATATTGGAGAAGTGAAATATGGTGGAGCTAAAGCTTATGGGAGATGAGAAAATGTGTTTTAGGAAAACTGCTACCAATAGGAAAGTAGGTAGGCGTGTTCTAGGAAATAAGTTGTGAGGAGAACCTGAATAAATGCCAATTACTTTAAAGAAGGGAAAGTTACTATATAATATGAAACACAAATGATATTATTCATTCAGACTAGACATGGAATTCTTTAAGGGGGCGTGTCCATTTCTTTTTCTTTTACGGTAAACAATATTTCGTTTTTCTGTTTCAGCGCTCTAGAGATCACCGAGGCTTTGAGGCACATTATGGTAAACAAAATTTTTCGAAAATTCATCGAATTCGGATAAAAATAGACTATGTTGGACCCCCCCCCTCCC
>JACEEZ010026006.1:10000-17500 GCA_016584305.1 Chionoecetes opilio
ATCCTAGCGATACCCCATGATTCTGCGAAGACACTTATTACCAAAGGCATTGATTCGTCTCTTCAATCACTATTTTTTTTGTCCATGTCTCACAACCATAGAGTAAGACAGGATCACAAGCGACTTGAAGATCCGGATCTTTGTCCTCCTGCACAGGTACCGAAAAACGCCAAATACCCCCCGCTGAGCGAGTCCATAACACCGTAGGCTATGCCAATCCGCCGTAAGACATTTGGGACGTGACCCGCCGTCATTATGGACTGCGCTACCAAGGGGTATGTAAAACTTCCAAGATCTCAATGTCCCCCCGCCAAACGCATGAACAACTGCACTGCTTCATCTAGTAAGTTTTCCAAACACCTGACCTTGGGCCCTTGAGCCAAGAGACCTCAATCCCAAAGGCTTTGCCTCCTCGTGCAGCGCCTCGAGAGCCATCACCAGACCTCCACGACTCAGCAAAGATTACTGCATCATCGGCAAAACAAGATCAGGGGATCTTGGTGTTGCCGACGGATGCTCCCACAACCCACTTTGATCTCCAACATTGTCCAATACCCAGTCCATACAAGCGTTGAAAAGTGATGGGGCAAGGACGCACCCTTGCCTCACTCCTGTATTCACAGGAAAGACATTCACCTCCAATGAATCGAGCTAAATGTCAAAGATGTGGATACACAAATCATACGACTCAAAATTATATAGCCATCGAGTGTTATCGATGCCATAAGTTTGGTCATATGTCAAAATCGTGCACGGTGAGACTTACACATAATACACAATGGAACCGACCACAAGTAACTTGCTTCACCTGTGGGATTCAGGGACACACAAATAGGGAATGCAAATCTAATTATTATGTACAAAAAAAGCGCCAAATTACAAACAAAGAAGATATACAACGAATCGGTAGTGTTAGCGGCTAGTGGCGAGACAGGAACAGTTATGATAGAGATAATGCTCGAAGGGAAAAATGTACTAGCTTTATTTGATACAGGGGCAGGAATGTCTATAATATCGCAGGACGGAATAAATCAAATAAAAAAAACAAGCAAGTCTACCAAGATAGGACAGTTATTAGGAATGCCAGTGGGGACATCATGTCAACGTCAGGAAAGAGTAAGCTGAATATAATGATAGGAAGTAAGGAATTTTCCCATGACTTTGTGATCTCCGAGGAAAAATTGCCATCGAAACTAATTTTGGGCTTGGATTTTATTCGTAAATATAGGGTAAAATTAGATACCCAACCTCTAACCTTACAGATAGAAGGGGAACAAATAAATGTAGCAGAAGTGCCGATGACAATTGCACTTCAAATGATAAATGATGAGGACATGAAGTCAGTAGAAGAGATCTCCGAGGAAATCGTGAAAAATAAATGTACCGTAGCACAAGCAACAATGTTAGAAGGAGAAAAAGTAAGTTATGTCACCTTAGAAACCAAGTTAGTGGATTGTGACACAGCTATCTTTGAACCAGTGGCAGGAGTTATAGGAGCGGATTTATTATGCCCGGGTATAGTACACCTTGAGAGCGATAAGCAAAAAAACCAAATCACGATTTGTAATAAGATATATTAATACTGGTAGCGAGGAAAAATATCTAGAACCAGGCAAGACAGTAGGAATGGTTCAACTATGTTATAAAGAAATCTTACAAGAAAATAATCCTTATGTGGTAATGGCTATAACGCCTGAAGAGGAAACAGATAGACTGGGGTCTTTTGAAAATTGCGGATGGACATGTATCCTGGAAATACGGAGGAGAGCAATGTTCTAAAACATTTAATTAGGAAATATCCTAAAGTTTTCGCCAAAGACAGTGACCCTCCCAGTATCACACCATATTTTTGCATACTATAAAATAGCAATCAACACCTAAGCTAAGGAAGTCCTATCAAATTCCAGTTTGTTTTTATGACAGAGTGGCAGATCAAATACAAATCATGGAAAGTCAGGGAATTATCAGGCCGTCAAGATCAGCTTTCCACTCACCCTTGGTGCCAGTTGTAAAGAAGGACGGGAAAATACGTCTCTGTATTGATTTCCGTAACCTTAACACTCATACAATAAACGATTCTTATCCACTACCATATATAAATAATATTTTATATAATTTAGGAAAAGGACAAATATTTTCTTGTCTTGATTTGAAGCAGGGATATTTTCAAATACCGTTAGCTGAGGAAAGTAAACCATGGACAGCATTTGTGGCTCCACAAGGATTATACGAGCACAATGTGCTTCCAATGGGGTTGAAAGATTCCCCTGCGGCTTTTTGTAGAATCATAAGTCAGGTATTAATAGGATTAACAGCTCATGATACTCATGTGTATATGGATGATATTATCATCCAAGGATATAATTTGGAACACCACATAATAAATCTAGAACAGGTGTTAGGACGACTGCAAGAATCGAGGTTGACTATTAACTTGCCTAAATGTAGCTTCTTTAAAGATAGTGTTAATTACTTGGGACACATAATCTCAGCTGAAGAGTTAAAACCCCAACCAAATAAAGTGGGGACCATAGTTAATATGCCAATACCAACAAAAAAATACCAAACTAATTGTGGGTATGATGGATGGAAAGAAAAATAAGTCTAAAGTTCAGTGGAATGATGAAGCTAATACCGCATTTGTAGCATTGAAAACAGAACTTGCTCAGCAGATAACATTGAAATTTCCTGATTTTATCCTTCCATTCCAATTAACTACGGATGCATCTAACAATGCAATTGGGGGTGTTTTGCAACAACTGGATGGTCAAAATAATCTCCGACCAATAAGGTTTTTTTAGTAGAAAATTAAATAAAGCAGAGCTGAACTATAATGTGGTGGAGAAAGAAGCACTAGCTATTGTGTATGGACTGAAAATAAATAGGAATTTGTGTTTAGGATATCCAATTACAGTGCTCGCGGACCATACGGACACGGACCACGGACCCCTTAGTATGGTTATTAACGACGTCAAATGCCAGTAGTAGAATAGCTAGATGGCAACTTTTGGTTGCACAATTTGATATCAAGATGAAATATATTCCTGGCAAGGCTAACAAAGTAGCCGACTGTTTATGTAGATTGAGAAATTCAAATGAAAATAAAGATAATGATGATGATGATGATAAAGAAATACTCCTTGTCACAGAGGACAAAATAAATGACGTTGATTGGAATTTGAAAGAAATAATTCGATTGCATGATGAACATGAATATTATAAATTGTTAAAACAGTTACTGAAAGAGAATGTTGAGGTAGAAGATATTGTGAGAGAAATAAATAACTCTAAAATAGATAAGAAATACAAGAAATTACAAATATCAGAAATGTCTGTAGAGGAAAATATATTGTATAGAGAAACTTATAATGCTTATGGTGAGCTGACATGTAGGTATTGATACCGGATTCTTATATTAATGTTGCTTTGCACTTAGGACATTCCTTGCCAACCGCGGGACATGGAGCAATGTATCTAGATGCCATCTATACCTTATCTAGATGTCAGAAATTTTGTTTCTGGCCACAAATGAGAAAAGATGTAGAGATGTTTTGCTAATCGTGCTTGGTATGCGGTCGTCTTAAGCGTACGGGGGACGCCCCAGTGCCTTTTCGCCGTTACCCGGATGTGAAACTCCCATATGAGAGAGTCCACTTTGGACAATAATAGGACCGATGGGTCAGTCAGACAATAACTATGTTTATTGTTTAGTCTGCATCGATGTCCTCACGAAATATTTAATTGCTGAACCTCTCAAAACTAAGAAAGCTGCAGAGGTAGCTAAAGTATTTTTTGATTCAGTTGTTTGTAAACAAGGAATTCCTGAAACTCTGGTCACTGACCAGGGTAAAAAATGTATCGACCAAGTTTTTGGTGGAATTGCTGAATTACTAAATATTCGGCACCTAAAGACTACTCCGTATCATCCTCAAGCAAATCGAGTCATAGAGAGATCTATCTCTACACTAATAAATATTTTGAGAACTTTGGTGGAAGATAATGTGAATATCTGGGATACTATGTTGCCCATAGCAACTTTTGCATATAATTGTGCATTTCATAGGTGTATTCATGATAGCCCATTTAATTTCATGTATCTTAGGGATCCCCCCTTACCATTTGAAATAGAGAAGAAGGCAAGGATTTGGTATGATGTTGATGATTTTACGACCGAAATGAGTATAAAAGCTAATAAGGTATATGAAAGATGTCAGAAATATTTAGAAGAAGCTAAAGGATTGGCAGAAAAAGGTCAATCAAAACGTGCTAAAATAAAACCTCTTGAATTAGGAGATAGGGTGTATGTTCGCAGAGTGCCTACGGCAGGAACACCATCCAAATTGCAACCAGCTTACAAAGGCCCTTTTAGGGTAATAGGAAAGATTAGTGATGTGGTAATAAAATTAAGAAATATTAGAACTGGGCAAATACAAACACTACACACTGATAGAATACGGGTCATCAAGGAAAACAATGCTTCGCCACATATCAATCCCAACGTAAGGAGAGCATATCCAGTACATAATACAGGTGAATCAAGGGAAACTAAATTGGCGTTCCAACAAAATGATCCGTTCCCATTTTTAAATGATGTCTTGAATGATGATGTTGACACAGATGATGGATGATTCAACATCACAACTAGATGACACTGTTCAGCAACAGAATGAAAATGTGTTATCAGAGGAAGAAGATGATAATTCTCAAGTAACATAAAGTACTAGTGCGCCATACAGCTTAAGGTCTAAATCAAGTGTTCCTGATTTATCTTTAGTAATGACTAAACCTTTGGAATATCGTAGCGCATATAATAAAAAATGAAAGTTTAATTACAGATGGTCTTCCTAGGCCTGGGAGCCATCCATGCCCTGGGTGCTCACCAGGGGTTGCCGGTCCATCAAGGATTAAGTTTCAACCCTGAATTCAAGCTTATAGTGACGGGAAATATATATATTGTTCCATTTATCCTCAAAATCTGCGACATATATGAACCAATATTAAAAGCTAGGAATTTCACTTCACATATAGAATATAACATAGCTCAAGTTGAAGGACACGTTAGCATGTCTAGTTTAATAATAGACCATATATTCCCTTTCAACAAACGCTTTGAGATAATGCAATATAGGATGAATGATTTTTTAATGCACATAGTTAATTATAGCGTCAATGATCCGAGAAACAGACGAAAACCACGGGGTGCCTTAAATATTGTTGGATCACTTGCAAACACTCTCTTTGGCACAGCGACGCAGTCTCAGATTGATTTCATACACGACCGGTTGCATTCTTTAGATATTTTTACGGAAGAGGAAAGGAAAATCCTAAATATTCATTCGCAAGTCATTAATGTCACTTTGGGAGATCTTAATAATGTGCATCATGCTCTTGAAACATTGGAAGCGGCTACGAGAGTTAAAGAAAAACTTCTAAATAAATTGAGACAGAGTATTGAACATAATGAAGAGTCATTACTGATGCTAGAGACCTTGCTACATGTCCAGTTGGCACTCACATCCATTGCGGCTGATCAATCTTATTTGAGAATAGGATTGCAACATGTGTTAGAATCACATGTGTCCCCACATCTGGTGACGAATATGTTTTTATTGTCACTTCTAGATGATATTTCAGTGACACATGAATTGATATTTCCTCCTAAACCAGAATTTGTAGGATTACATAAAGCTGCTATTCGTGTTGTACATAAGATGACTACCTCCCGAGACTTAATCTTCTACTTACTGATTCCATTACGTGGAATTCCAGCTGACACCTATGATATCTTCAGGATGACCTTCCTTCCTTACCCCATTCCATTATCAGATGCTTTCTTGGTATATATACCCTCGAAAACTTTCTTAATATTAAATAAGGCTAGGAATAAGTTTTTTTGGCTAATGAGTTTTCCGTGTGTAGGATAACTGATGAACTGTTGATATGTCCTACTACAGGCCCATATATACAGCACAGGCTGATATTTGTGAGGTAGCTGTTTTTTTATATGAAAGAACAGTAGCCCACCTCTGTAAACCTTTGATACTAAAATCCTTTAAGCCAATTTTCCTTGAGAAATTAAATGGACGGGCTTATGCCACAAGTGCTCCAATTGATATTACGTTGACTTCTGCAAACACATCTATTTTGCCCTCCAGGCACACATTAAATGGTACTGGAATGTTGGAGATTAGCCAGGGTTGTACTCTGCATGGTCCTCAATTTTCACTTCCAGCTTCCTCAACGTTTATAAAGGACGTGCCTTTGATTATACAACCGTTCCCCTTTGCCAAGATTCTTGCATTCTCGTCTTGGGAACATGATTTTCTCGTGAATTCCTCAAATGTGACCCTCCCCAACAGTTTTGGTTCTGACCCTTGGCCTCTCCCTACGTATATACAGAAAATGGATCTACTGATGAAGCCGCCGCCTTTGATTGAGCCGGGCTGGTCTGCCTGCAATTGGATACTGTTGCCAGTAGGGATCTTCGCGGTGTTCGGGGGTCTCTACGGCGCGGTTCGCTTAAGGGGTTCTGGTTGCCGGAGAAAGTCAGCCCGACTTCCGGGCCCATTCCACTGGAGCCCTTGCCGGATGATGTACAGCCGTTGGCCTGCCCTCATCAATCAACAAATCGCGCGGGGACGCGCTCTAAGCAAAAAGGGCATTGTCGCAACGCGCTTGCAAATGCAGAAGAGATCGAAATATGTAGGGGAGATGAAATAAAGAAAGGAATAAGAGGAAATAGAATGAGAGACAAAATACATTTAAGCGAGAATGAAAGATTGTTTTCTGAGAAGGAGGGAAAAGTGACCGTGTTTGTTTTGCCCATATGAGAGGAGAAGGCAATAGGGTAAAACTGACCGTGTGAAAAGATAAATGAGGAGATAAGGCAAAAGTGACAGTCAAGGTAAACACAGAGAACTGAGCTGAATGTGGGTCCAAAATAGTAAACAGATATATAGAGATATAGGCTTAAGTTTTGTACGAATACGTGAAAGAGTGTGGGAACAGATGAAATATATAGTCCTAAGCCTTGTACGAAAACGAAACCTTGTGTGGGCGTGTTTTTAGTAGCTCATAGGGAGGAGGAGTTTTGAGAAGCCTCTGGGAAATGTGGGAAACGCCTTCATGTCTTGTGTAAATAGATTTGGGCGAATGAAACAAAAGCTGTAGTCTGACACGCCTTTACGGGAAAAATATCTAGCCAATGATGGAAGATGAAATATTGGAGAACTAAAATATGGTGGAGCTAAAGCTTATGGGAGTGAGAAAATGTGTTTTAGGAAAACTGTTACCAATAGGAAAGTAGGTAGGCGTGTTCTAGGAAATAAGTTGTGAGGAAAACCTGAATAAATGCCAATTATCTTAAAGAAGGGAAAGTTACTATATAAGATGAAACACAAATTAGATTATTCATTCAGACTAGACATGGACTTCTTTAAGGTAAGTGGAAGTGATGTTGCAAGGGATTGGTAGTCATTGCATTTAGGATGACATGCAGCC
>JACEEZ010026006.1:20000-26089 GCA_016584305.1 Chionoecetes opilio
CCCCCCTCATCTCCTCTTCTCTCCTCTCTCTCTCTCTCCTCTCTCTCTCTCCCCTTCCTCCTCTCTCCTCTCTCTCTCTCTCTCTCTCTCTCAGTCTCCCCCCTCTCCTCTCTCTCTCTCTATCTCTCTCTCCCTCTCCTTCTCTCCTCTCTCTCCCCTCCCCCTCGCTCTTCTTTTCTTCTTCTCTCTCTTTCTTTTATTTTTTTTTTTTTTAACTACATTCCCCAATTTCAAACTGTTTGCGTGCTACCTATCTTAATTAAAGGGGAAATTGAATATAACTATCTATAATAATATAAGCGAAATGTGTCCTGTCTGTCTGTGTGTGTGTGTGTGTGTGTGTGTGTGTGTGGGTATAGGGTTTCCCCCCCCCGTGGCGCAATCACCTCATATGGCACATTTTTTGGAACCGGGTTGACCAGGGAAGGTTTTTAAGCCCACTTATGAGATGATTCGATCAACTTTTTTTTTTTTTTTTTTTAAACCCGCCTATTAGCGATAATTGTGAAAAAAAAGTTGGGTTGCGAGAATTGAGGAAACCTTGATGTAGGGTGATGGGGAATGGTGAGTGAATGGGTGGGGTTATGGGTAATGGGTGTGGGGTGATGGGTGAGTGAATGGGTGGGGGTGGGTGAGTTGGGGGTGATGGGTGATGGGTGAGGGAATAGGTGGGGGGTGATGGGTAATCTATATAATATAAGCGAAAGTGTGTCTGTCTGTCTGTGTGTGTGTGTTTTGTGTGTGTTTGTGTGGTATAGGTTCCGCCCCCCGTGGCGCAATCACCTCTATGGACTTTTTGATCCGGGTTGACCGGGGGAAGGTTTTAAGCCCCCTTATGAATGATTCGATTATTTTTTTTTTATCTTTTTTTTAAGCAGCCTATTCGATAATTGGGGAAAAAAAAAAAAGGGGGTTGCTAGAATTGGGGAAAACCTTGGTAGGGTGGGGGGAAAATGGGGAGTGAAGGGGTGGGGTGAGGGGTAATGGGTGGGGGTGATGGGGAGTGAATGGGGGGGGGGTGATGGGGGGGGTGAGGGGTGAGGGGTGGGGGAAATGGGTGGGGGGTGAGGGAAAGGGGGGGTGAATGGGTGTGGGATGGGAACACTGGTCAAACCATTTTTTCTGGCAAAAGGTTTTAAAACAAATTCTAACTAATTTTGGGCTCTGATTACAATATGAACTCAATTTTTGTCTATCACATCGGGATTTCGCGATATAGCATTTTTAAATTTCTGATGAAAATGACCTCACGCCTTATATCGAAGGTTTTTTAAAGAAAAAAACACGTGATTTTTAGTAATACTTTTTGTATATTCTTAATAAAGGAATTACAAAAGATTACGAGTCCATGTACAAGTAAATCAAATTATGACAGAATTGAAATAAAAAATATAAAAAATACATATATATGGTGCCAGATCAATGGAAAAGTAGCAGTTTGTAAATTTTTTTTTTTTCTTGGCTGTCTCTGTGTACAGTTTCTGGTTTGTCTCTCATCAAGCTCCAGCAAAAAATCCGCCATCTATGGATCCCCCCGGTTTATACCTTCTTCCATTGTTTTAATGCCCTGATAAAAAACGCCCCTTTTTCCCCCCTCAACCCCCAAAGGGTTTTCTCGGAAAACTTGTAAAAAGGCGTGTAAATGTAAAACCTTGATACTCATTCTACTCCAAGATTCGCAGCCTCTTTAAATAGCTCTTCCCACCTCTTCATAGTTGTCTGTTTTTTTTTCCCCTAAAAAATTCTTCACCACATTACAAAATGCTTTCCAACTTTTTCCTTCTGTCTCTTCTTGATGTGATAAAATTTTGGATCTCTCATTAGTGTTCTTTTTTGAGGTCCATAAAATTTCCAGGCTTTTTTTTCCCTCTTCACTAAGCCCAGGAAAAGTTAACATATATAGCTAGCTTTTTCTCCACTTGATCAAAGCTTGAGAACTGCTTCATCAATCCAGTTTTATGTGCAAGGGGGGGAAAAGACAATCTTTTTTCCTATCCACTAGGGGTCTTGATACTTCTTACGCCAGATCCCAAAACTCTGTCCTGGGGCCTTCTTTTTTAAACCCAATGCTCTGCTGTAGCTCCTGCCCCAGTAACACAAAAAACAGAGGTATTTTGTGTCCCTCCTTGCTGACCTAAAAGAAATTTTTAACCTTTTTTTAAAACGAACAATTAACCACCCATGAAAAGATTTGCAACCTCTCTAGGACAATCTTGGGTTTTATATTCTTTTTTAAAGTTTTACAGAACCTTTTGGTACGAGCCATACTTATTTTCATTGTGTAACAAAACCATTTCAAACTTTTTTTGGGAAAACTGTAAATAAAAAGCCCCCAACCCCCTTGAATCATATGCTAGACCCCATAAAAGAAGTAGCCCTTCTAAATCATACAATAGACAAGCGGGCCATCTGAATGGAATCTTACGCAGTTCTGCTTCCCTGTTTACGATAAAAAAACACCTGTCCCGGGTTTTCAGCATTCGATTCTTTTTGCATCTGAAGACAAAATTCGAGACCTTTTGGGAATAAAGATCTCTAACCAAATCATTCAAACAGACTATAACAAATTGGTTTTTTCACAAACTTCCTCAGATGGGTGAAAAATAATCGTAGTGTCTTCTTCATCATGGGAGCAGGTGAGCGAGATCGTTTTTATCTTTTTTTTAAGCTCATAAAATATGGTACGGTATTTTTTCACTATGGGGGCGGTCGAATAGCTGAAGGGATACTTGGTATTGCAAATATTTTTTGTTTTTCTTTTGAAACCTTTTTCATTGAAAGGCAGAAATAGTCACAATGATTCTTGGTTTTCTCTCCAAAACCCTAGGCACTCCAAACTTAAGTTTTTGCCTTCTTTCCCTTGAGAAACCTGATCTCAAAGTCTCAAAACAGGTTTTGCCCCCTTTGTGAGGGCCCCAAAGCTTGTCTTGGTCTCCAAATGGTACTTTGAAGTACGAAAATACACGCTCTTAAAAAAGTGTAAAATTTTTTGCGCCTCTGAGTCTTCAAAGTAAGCTTTCCCCAATTAGCAAAATATATTTGGACATTTGAGCCTTTCTTCTTGAGATGTAGAGGCCATTGTTAGAGCGCAAAACTGCGGACAAATAAAAAAAAAAGAGTTGTTAGCTCCTAGTTTTTTCCTTTAATTTCTACCCAACCACCTACACCTTAGGGGATTGTTTCCAAAAAAGAAACAACAGGAGAAAATACAAAAATAACTCAATTCAATGTAAATTCAAAAATAAAACCCTACCTGCGGACGATTGCTGTCAAGTTGAATGTGTTTGTTTCTTTTGTACATAAAAATGGGGAAGTTATCATGTTCAAAGAAAAAGAAGATATTCTCCCGTTTTTTGGGGACGAATTAAAAAAAAACCTATAATCCGGCCCTTTGCTACCTACTCAATAAAAGGGTAAATTTTTCTTGAAATTTATGCAAATGGGGTTTACCTATAGCGCAAAAACGTGATGTGAAGGAAAATAAATCAGATTTGAATTCAGCCCCTCAATTATCTAAAACTGTTTTTTTAAATTCCCTGCCAGAACTTTTTTTTTTTTTTTTTTTTTACCAGTGAATAAAGGGTGAGTAATGGGGGGGGGGTGTGGGGAATGGGGGAGTGAATGGGTGGGGGGGGTCTACATTTCTACATCCCTGATTTTAGAAAATTAGAAGGGGGTATCTGGAGAGTCCGTGTTTGGGGGGCCTTCGCCCCCCCAAACACAGGTGGGGGGCCTAAAGGCCCACCAATGCCCTCCGCAAGGCTAGCCAAAAAGTCCGCCCGGAGGGGGGCTTTGCGGCTAGTGGTAAATATAAAACGAAAATTGTCTGTCTGTCTGTCTGTTTGTTTTGTGTGTGTGTGTTTTGTGTGTGGTGTCTGTTTTTAGGTTCCCCCCCTCCGTGGGGCAATCCCCTCATATGGGACATTTTTGGAACCGGGTTGACCAGGGGAAGGTTTTAAGCCCAATTATGAATGATCCGATTTTTTTTTTTTTTTTTTTAGCAGCCTATTACGATTATTGTGAAAAAAAAAGTGGGTTGCGAGAATTGAGGAAACCTTGATGTAGGGTGATGGGTAATGGGTGAGTGAATGGGTGGGGTGATGGGTAATGGGTGTGGGGTGATGGGTGAGTAAGCGGGTGGGGGGTGATGGGTTGGGGGTGATGGGTGATGGGTGAGGGAATAGGTGGGGGGTGATGGGTAATGGGTGAGTGAATGGGTGTGTGGTGATGGGTAATGGGTGAGTGAATGGGTGGGGGGTGATGGGTAATGGGTGAGTGAATGGGTGGGGGGTGATGGGTAATGGGTGAGTGAATGGGTGGGGGGAATACATACATTTCTACATCCATGATTTCAGGAAAGTTAGAAGGGGCTATCTGGAGAGTCCGTGTTTGGTGGGCCGAAGGCCCACCAAACACAGGTGGTCGGCCGAAGGCCCACCACCAATAGCCCTCCGCAGGAGCTAGCCAAAAAGTCCGCCCGGAGGGCGGCTTTGCGGCTAGTATACACATAAATGCAAAGACTTAAAAAAACTAACATTATATACATATATGCATCACACAAGTGTTTGATGAGGCACTGTTGCTGTCACTAAGTGTCACGGTATCACTAGCGTCAGGGGTGGGCTTCGACTGTCTCCACCGATTGGCCACAAATTTTACACTTTGTGTGTTCATCTCCTGGATGTGAGGGACAGCGGCCGTGAAACTGTTCCACATCCTGAAGACGCTGCCCACAAAGGTGCGTTGGTGCTGGCTGGCACGGGAACGCGGCACCTCCACTGCATCACCACTGGTAAGCACCATTCTCGTGCTTCGCGTGGCGATTCTCGGAGGCTGTCGTAACCCAGCCAGGTGTGGCACTCCCTGCACCTGTGCCTTGTGGAATACCACAAGCGCCACGACGTCCCTGCGGTGTTATAGTGAGTCGAGGGGACTCACCGGCTTGGGTTGGGCTGGGGGGTCTGCAGCATCCACCAATCGCAGGGCTCGATGCTGGATGCTATCCAGCCTAGTAGTGTGCGAGGTTGCACACGACATCCAGGAGAGGGCGGCGTAATCTAAGTAAGGCCGTATCTGGGCCATTTAGAGCAAGAGCTTCCCTCCCCAGTCGAGGAAGCTGGCTACCCTTCGCAGGGCAGAGACCTTGTGAGAGCCCTTTTTTGCAATGTGTTTGATGTGGCCGTCATAAGCCGAGAGTGCTGGCAGTTGCCGGAGAAGATCGTCCACGTAGATATTCGACAGGACTGGCCTCAGCACAGAGCCCTGTGGGACTGATGCTTCCACTGGCAGGGACTCAGAGGCCTACCTGTTGACGACGACCTGGAGAGTTCTTCCCTCCAGGTAGTTCCTCAGGAGCAGCAGGATGTCACCCTGGATGCCTTTTGCTCGGAGTTTTTCGAGAAGGCCTCCGTGCCACACCCTGTTGAAGGCCCCCGCTATGTCAAAGGTCACCACGACAGTGTCCTCACTGTCCTGGCCGTCATCCAGGGCGTCCTGCCCTGGATGACGTTGGATGACTCTCTCTCTCTCTCTCTCTCTCCTCATCCTCTCTCTCTCTCTCTCTCCTCTCTCTCTCTCTCTCTCTCCTCCTCTTCTCATCTCTCTCCTCTCCTCTCTCTCTCTCTCTCCTCTTCTCTCTCGCCTCTCTCTCTCTCTCTCTCTCTCCTCTCTCTCTCTCTCTCTCTCTTTCTCTCTCTCTCCCTCCTCTCTCTCTCTCTCCTCGCTCCTCCCTCTCTCTCTCTCTCCTCTCTCTCCTCTCTCTCTCTCTCCTCTCTCTCTCTCTCTCTCCTCTCTCTCTCTCTGTCTCTCTCTCTCTCTCTCCTCTCTCCTCTCTCCTCTCTCTCCTCTCCCCTCTCCTCTCTCCTCTTCTCCCTCTCTCCTCCTCTTTTCCCCCCTCCCCTCCTCTCTCCTCTCTCTTTTCCTTTCCCTTTTCTCTCTTTCCCCTTCCTCTCATTTTTTCCCCCCCCCTTTCCTTTTCCCCCCTCCCCCCCCCTTTTTCCCCCCCCTACCCTCCCCTTTCTCCTCTTCCCCCTCCCCCTCCCCCCCTTTTTCTTTTCTTTCTCTCTTTTCTCTTTCTTCCTTTTTCTTTT
>JACEEZ010026006.1:36755-51755 GCA_016584305.1 Chionoecetes opilio
AATACTAACCTACATATGCTCGGTGACGGCTACCCGAGATGTCCGCATCTCTACAAAAGGAAGAATCAATAACACTTGGAACAAAGGAGAACGGGCCATAGAAATGGACACAAAAAAATACTTATCTATATTTTAGAATAAGAAAAGCGGAGGACACAGGAAAAGGATACGTAGTCGTATAAAATAATGTGAAAACATAAAATCGTGGAAGGTACCGGCATGGTAAGACAGACATATGAGTACGAAAAAAATTGAGAAAAGAACAATACAATCCTATGTACAGAAATTAGCAGTCCATAAGGTAACAGTGGAAAAGAGAGAAACGAAGGAGTTACTTTCTCACTACTACGAGGAAATATCGATGGCTAAGGATTGGGGAGCTGGTGAAGGAGTAGTAGAAGTAGCTGGTTGAGGCTGTGATTGGGGAGGTGAGATTTCAGCAGGAACGGGGTTATGGGTCCTCACAGTTAAATGCCTTGGAAACTTTCTTAAGAGAATCAAGGTGGGCAACTTTCCCTATGCCTTCAGTTAAGTGAAGGCAACTGAAACTTCATTCCCATGTTCCCGACGATGACCCGGAAGGGGGTGCGTCAGACGTAGGGTCTAATTTTGGAGTGTTTGATAATTGTGCAACAAGGGAAATAACACAATGTCACCTACGTCAGTGTAATGTGGAAGCTGACTTATTGTGAATAGGAGGATTATACTTTAGAGAGAGCAAGTGATTGTTGGATCGTGTGGTGTAATTTGTTTGGAAGACGTTTGGAACCTTAGTCTTGACAAAGTCATCATAGTTGTCATGTAGGCTTAGACGGTTTGGACAAAAAAGATCATAAGGAAGACATTTGTTCCTGAGTCAAACAGAATGTAATGTGTTGTCCTCGAGACAACTTGTTGTGTGGAAGTTGAGAGCCAAGCCTCACCTGAGGAGCATAGGTTGTCCCAAAGGGGAGTGTCAGTGTCCAGGAATAATGGAGTCGTAAAGTGTTTTGAGGTTTTACGGTTACAACGTTTCTTTTCTACCAAACCGTTTTAGCAACTGGGTCGGTACGCAGAACATTACCCTTCCTGATAATTGGAAACTGTTGGCACAAGGAATCAAGAACTTGATTAACAAACTCAGTGCCGTTGATCAGACAACCAGAAACCTTGGAGTAGTGAAAGACAATGACATATCAAAATCACGTTCCACTGTTGATTGTGCTGATTTGTTAGGCAGTGGGGCAATAGATGGAAAACGTGGAAAATGATCAACAGCATACCATTAAATATTGATTTCCACGTTCAGTAGAGAAGTTTTTCAACTTGAGTAATGCAATGCCAAGAACTGTCCCTGGTGCTGAAGGAACAGGATTCACTGAGAAATGGGAACATGAGCATGTATATCACCGTTATTTTCATTGCACACCTATGACATTATACTTCAATGTAGTCATTGTAGCACTTTCTCATGGTGAGCCAGAAGAAATTTGTCTAGCTTGTGAACGTGACTTTTTCCTTTGCCAGGATGTGAAGCATTGGGTGTGTCCCATGAATTAGTTTACAGGACAGACTGGCACATGAGTTGGGAGGATGGACAATTGGTGGGATGAGACAGATGGTTTCATGCTTACCTGTAGTGTGGTTGCTTTGACGCAGCTGTTCCTGAAAGGAGGTAATAGTGAAAAAGAAGGAACCCTTAGGATTCGGAGTCATCACGAATGCAAGGTAAATAGATGACCTTTGACCATGTGGGGTCAATTGCGTGAAGCGTGTAGAGATCATCGTGCGAAACAGTGTCAATGTGGGGGATGTTTGCGTGTGCAGGACATGTAAGGCAAAACAGTTTTGTTCGAGAAAGAGCATCAAGCTGCACGTTAGCTTCGGCCCTTGAATGCCTTCGCCTTCGCACCTCAGGCATGAAATCTTGAAATGTAAGTAACCACGAGCCATAGCTCCCTGAATGGTTTTCTTGGCCTTGAAGAGGTGAAGTAGGGGTTTTAAATATCCGTAAGGACCTTGATGGCTAGCCTATGAATGGAGGTAACGAAACTTTCTTTAAGTACAAATGACTGCCGGGCTTTGATATCTGTCACTGGCGTAGTTCTTCTCTGCCTTTGTTTAGTAGACCGAGAGGCCATAATACGCGTGGGGCGTTGTTTTACCATACGTGGTCCTTGCATAGTACTTGCACCGATACCAGTGTAGCTAAGTCGTCATGTTGTGAGATGAAAGGTTTTAGTTGTAGTCAGGGTACGCAAGAATAGGCGCAGAAGTGAGAGCGGTGCTTAAGATCAGCGTAAGCGTTTTCCTGACTGTCAGACCATTGGAAAGGGCACATCTTTCTTGAAGAGTGCATGGAGTGAAGAAGCCATGGCGCAAATCCTTTGATAAATCTGCGGTAAATAGAGCTAAGTCCTATGAAACTACGGCACTTGATCTACATTGACTGGATTAGATAATTAGTTACAGCGCTGAACTGTTTTGTCTTTGACGTTTGATACCGTCAGCGTTAATAAGAAAATGAGCCAAGAAGGTAGTTTTCTTTTGCGTAGGAATCTCGCATTTGGAGAGTTATAAGGGTTTCAAGCCTGCGTCAAAAAAAAAAAAAAACCCTGAGACGAGTGAAAACTTTTCTGAGTTTCTGGAGATGTTCTGGGGACTGATTTAGAGAAAACGATCAAAGTCGTTCAAGGTAGGAAAAAAGTGTATTTTTACCTCATTAAACCATTAGATATGGTAATTGATCAACGTTGGAACGTCCGCGGGGGATCCAGAAAGTCCCTAGGCATACGACCAGTACTGGTACTTTCCTGAGGGTGTAGAAATGCATGTATTCACGGCTTTCTCTCTGCGTCAGTTCGACTTGGCCAGAAGCCGGAGCACAATCCAAGGTGGGAAAAACTGTGTTTATTAGTCACCTAAATTCTGCAAAATACCCTCGAAGGACTGGACATGGGGATCCGAGAAGGAAACAGTCAGTTTGTTTGGAGAGCTCGGAAAATCGACTACAGGGCGCCATTCCGCCCTGAGCTCTTTGGAACACAGGAACTTGGGCTTATTAGATGGACTCTCGAATCTTCAATGATTCCCTCAGTTAGCTTTCGGAACCAATGCGGATCGCCAATGGCGTGCTTACTGTGGCCATGCGATCTCTGGATGTATTTGGCCATGTTGTGCGTCTTTCATAAGCTTAAAATCTTATGGTGACCTACGTTGGGTTTTAACCTAGTGCTCACCGAGGGAGGATACACAATCTCCTGAAGTCGGTCAAGAGTTTGAATAAGTTTCATCCCCTGTGAATCTGGATGGTCTGTGGGTTTGCACATGAGCTTGAGTCAGAGACCAATTTTAAAGTCGCCTGAACTGAAATGGAGTGTAACTGAACTCGTGGACTCCTTTGTGACAATTCGTCGACACGAACGTCAGCGGGGTAACGAATGTACAAAGACGTGTCCCAACAAGTGAGATGAGAACCTGGAACTGTGGTGGGCGTTAACCCATAAAGGTTTGATCTGCCATGAATTTTTTGAGGTCTGCAAAAAAACATCGCTGCAGGAACAGCTAGAAGCTAGAATGAGTTTTGACTCGTCTCGGAGGAGACATGCTCGACGTTCATCGCCTTTTAACCCGAAAATTCGACCAGGGTGCAGGCAGTGTGTGGTAAAGCTTCCAACGGTTGGACGAGATGACAGCGGACCAGTGTTTTTTAGCTTGGTCCTTCTAAGACCTTGTAACAGTGAGTACTTCGTGAGTGGGTGGGTGTTATTAGACATAGAAGCGTCTTTGTTACATACGCACTGAAAGTCTTACGTTTTCGTTTTGGAGGCGAGAAAGGCCTACTCAGCGGGAAAGACGACATGGTCTGGGATGGTTAGATGTTGGTTAGGCATTGGCAAGTTGGAGAACAGATGGAAGAACACTTGTATCGAGAATTTGCTCAGGTGGAGTGCATGTGGAAATCAAGAGCTTGTGAAGACTCGGGAGAGTCGCATGCAGTTTTGAGGAGACAATGCGTGTGAACGAGTCAGGAAAGCTCTAGATTGTTTCAAGACCTCTGGAATGAAACGTCACGCCAATAGATTCCATGTAAGCTGGGTAGAGGTGGTCTACCTGGTGTTTGGGTTAAAAAGAGCAGACGGCCAATGAGAGCGTCGCTGGAATGGTTAATCCTTTCTGCTAAAATATGTAAGTCATGGCTGACAAGGTGGCAAATCGGACAATAGGTTGTGGTTTTTTAAACATAAACTTTAGACCTAGAGTAGTGGAGTGCGGTTCCATCGTTTTCCAACCCACAAAGTTGACGGTCAGAAGGTTCTTAAAATGATTAATTTACGATTACGCCAGATCTGATGTTACTCAAAGCACTCTATATTCATGATATTTACTGAAGAACCTTTATCAATAACAAGGGAAGTATTGGCTGGTTGACTTTCAGCTTGTAAATCTTGGGTCCCTCCCAAAGTGTAATTATAAATGGTATACAAAGGGAGTGAAGTTTTCAAATCTGTGTGATCTGGTTCGTGTTGCTTGGAAATGAGTGCAACCCACGGGGTAGTCATTGAGGGTTATACTTTGTGACTTGCGAGGGATTGTGGTCCTTCCACGACCGTCAGAGGTGTTGTGTTGCGGTTGAATAACGAGGCGTTTGGTTTCTGCTCGACATTCAGAAAGTGTCGTGAACCACAATTGACGATGGTGATACAAAAGCGTGGAACAACTGCTGGTTTGGAAAATTTTTTTACGTGTCGTGTAAAGCACGCTCGATCGTGTTTCCCTTGTTTTTTTTTGTGCAGTAATAGCCGAATGCGAGGCAGGTGAGTGTTAGCACGGGACTGTCAGTGAATGATGAATATAGCGTTGTCCTTGGCGCTTGTTTGAGAGGTGAACGAGTGTTTGAGTTGAAGGAGGCGAAGAATTGCATTGTCGTGGTTGTGGTGTTTTGTGTTGTGTAGATACACAGCAGCAGACATAGAAGAATGTGCTTGTTTGGAAACACTAGTGACGAAGAGTCCTCACAATTGGAAGTTAATGCAGTTAAGGTGTCCTGTTGGAGCAAAGTGAAGTGGTTTATCAGACGCCTGTTTAGCTGTGGAAGGGGTGTATGAAACATATAATGGTCGTTCCAAAAAGGTACCGACAGCTTGTAACTCAATTTTCCCATCTTCATTCAACCCATCTGAAATTCCAGCGGTCTTATTCAAGGCTAATTTGACGTTAGAAGGTTGTTGCAATCGCAAAGCTGACAATGACTGGCATAGGGTGTCCTTGCCTTGTGTGAAGTGTCTGCCAAGTCCCAAAGAGTGGACTAAGGATACCGGATTTTCTGACTGCCACGGAAATATTTATTGGAATGTGGTCCTTAAATTCGTCATATGTCCGTATTAATTGTGAGAATAATCACTCTGCAGGGATTTTTCCTGCAAGGCATTAGAAACAAGTCACAGCGGGACTTTAGGTTGAGCGATTTTGAGATTGCATCGTCAGTGATGTTTCGGGACGCGCGAATTTCGTCGTCAACTTCTTTCAGGTAGTAGTGTACTGGGAATTTGTCGCCTGTGAATATGGGCAAGTAGGAACCTCGGTTACCATAGTGACTGAAGGTGGCGCTGGAGTGGTGGCATGAAATGACAGGTGACATATGTGAAAGAAAAAGGAATAAAAATATTCCGTTACACAACAGTTATGGCAAATAAATGATAAATAATAATAATAATATAATATATCTTAGATAGAGTACGTTAGATATATGTAAAACACGCGATAGAAAAGAAAGAATGCGTAATAAAGGGAAATAACCACAGTGTAGGGTCTTGGAGAGTGTTAGTGTATCACTTATGGACAGAGCATATGTGTTAAGTGTGTAGCGTCAGCTGTTATCACTTTGTAACGACAAGAAAAAAGAAAAGGCTAAATTACAAAGCCGTTACGCTCACACACAAGTACAGCACTACCTAACTCCCCACGGAACCGCATAAAGTCCACAGGGCAGGAGTATCAGACACGGACAGACGCTGTACAGGTCAACACAGCGTTGTCGGGTATAACAGGTCAGGCATCCCTAGTGAGGTCAAGTTCTCTTCCTCTCTTATCGCAAACATTCCATAAATTAATAAAATATCAAGGTGGAAGACACCCACAAGTATCACAAAAAGGTATGGCACTACAAAAAATTGAAAACCAGAAAAAATGAAATTATGCACTCAAAAGTAAGGGTCAACAACTCACTCGGTATTAGCAGCATATGTAGACCAAGCTAATAGAAGCAACAGGAATAACAATAATGATATGGTACTTAACCGATGTTTGAGAGACTTGGTGGAGGATATGGGAAACTGCACCAGCGACCATCGTGAGGAAGCAGGCAGGCGGTGGTAGCCAGGCTGTGGAGTCGGTGCAATGCAAACGTGGTGGAAGGCTTGGCGCCGAGTGATGCCGTGGAAGGCACAAAGATCTCGTAGGACCGTGGAAGGAGATGACTCGAAGCGTGCGCGGACGTGGGAAGCGGAGGCGAGATGGACTTTACCTTGCTGCCTGCGGTGTGGATGAAAGTGAAAGTGATAGAAAATTCAGCTTCTTGTGGTGGTGATTGAGGGAGGCGACTCGCGTATGTGGATGCGATGCGGCCTGGTGGGAATGCCGTGTGGGATGATGGTGAAGGAGGCGGGTGTAGCAGACGGTGGAGGGTGGACTTGGGTGGTAGGTGGCGGCGAAGGGCGGGGGCCTCTTGAAGTCGTGTAGGAGATCAGGCGACCGCGGAGTCACACGGGGAAGCGGGGGCGTTTGTTGAGGTGGAAGTTGGATGTAGCGGCGCGGCGCGGGAGGTCTGTGGCGGTGGCTGCTGTATGACTTGGGAAGCCCTGGAGGAACGATGTGGGGCGGAGGCGCGGAAGTCAAGAAGTATTAACCCTTTTACCCAGATACCGACGCTTGTCACCATGTGTAAAGTGATTAACCTGTTACCAGATCCCCCCGCTGTCAACATGTGTAAAGTGATTTGGTATGTCACTTTTAGAGGTGAGCAGAAACATGTACTTCTGGCTTTTGATAGTCGTTTATTATTTAACACTCTGGGTAAAGTAACAGGTAACACATGGTGTAAGGTGACTCGCTGACTGGTGAGTTGCTCCTGCCGTGTGGATGTGAACTTTTGGTGACTTGAAAGACTGGTGAGGTTGCTAGTAACCTCATGTCCTTGTGTCTAAGTGTCCCGTCTCTAGCAAGAGACGTCCTTATACAGGGCCGACGAATACTCGCCGTAGGCAAGGTGAAACCTGAACGCCTGACATGATACCAGAGAGGAAACATCTGGCGTAGGCTGAGGTCGCGTTTAAAGGAGGGATTTAGTGTATTTGCCAGGATGAAAAAAAAACAATGGCATTAGGGATATCCAGGTGTACCAGGTTCCCAACATCAACCATACCGAACACAAGAACACAGAACACAGAACACATATTTGAACACTACTAATAATAATACGAATATACTAACCCCTCCTACACCTCCTGCGCCACCACGGGCGCGGCCAAACCATCACAGTGACCCTCGGGTGAAACCACCAGGTCTTTCTCCGAGCCCTGGGGCACTGGCTACAGGCGCTATAGACAAGATTGTAGAATATTATTATATATATTATCTATATATTAATAATCACTATGAATATATATATAATATATATTTATATAATAAGAGAATATAGATATATATATAATATATAGAGATAATAAGATATATATATATATATGTATGTACATAATAGATAGATAGATAGAATAGATAGGGAAGAAGCTATTCTGAAGGGCCAGTCAAATCTTTTTAATCGCAACATCCTTTCAAAAAATCATTGCACAAATAACAAAATACGCATCCAGCTTTGCCTATTTTATTTTTTACAAGCGTTTTTGGGTAAAATTGGGATACTTGCCCTCCCCTACCTCCTTTACTTCCTCCTCCTCACCCTGCATTCATGTCCCCCTCCCCAACCGCTGCAGCGCTGCGTCAAATAGGTTAGGTTTTCTGATGCCCGCTTTCGAGGGGAGGAGGAGGAGGAGGAGGAGGAGTAATGAAGTGAGTCAGCGTCCGTGTGGTGGAAATTAAGAACAGACTCACGGGTCCAACATCATGTTTTCACGAATCAGAATACTACCGCTTTCCTCCTTCTCATCTTGCCTCTTTCCTCCTTTCCCTCGCCTCCTTCTCTTCGTCCTCTTGTCCTCTATATCCCTCCTTCCTTTCTCGCTCGTCCTTTTCCATTCCTTGTCCTTCCTCCTTTTCCCCTGTAACCCCTTGCCACTCTCACTACTACTCTTGGACCCAAAGGGGTTTATCAGGTTTATAAACACAAAGACAAGGAATTATGGGCCGATTCAGGTCAGGACAGGGTGAGGTCTTAAATACGGATGAGGATATGTGTAGGAGTCCCTAAATGAATATATTTCTTAAGTGTTTTTTAATACGGAGGATGATACACAGACGATACCTGAATTAGTGAACAGATGTTTCAAAAGGAGGGCTATGAGGAGAAACTCAAAGATTTGTGATAACTAGGAAATGGTGGAGGAGGGTATAGAAAGACTGAAAACATTTCAAAAAACTCGCCAGGACCAGATTAAGCCGTATCCCAGGGGTATTAAAAAGGAATGGCAGGGAGGTTGGTAGTGAGTCGTTAGTGCACATTTTTAGGAATCGGTTGAGATACGGCGATGTGCCATTATTGTGGAGGAAAATGACATTTGTCCCTAATATTTAAGGGAAGGTAGACAGGGACTAAGTCAAATTAGCGACCCGTAATTCTTAACATCAGTGGTGGGTAAATTATGTGAATCTATTATTGCAAAAAAAACAAAACATTAGAGAGCACTTAGATAAACATAGTTTGGATCCATGATTTCCACCATGGATTCACCAAGGTAGTCATGTCCTCACCAATTTATTGAGTTTTTAAGAAAGTCTATGAGACGGCAGATAATGATAAGGATTATGATATAATATATCTGACGTTAGTAAGGCAATTTGACAAGTAGTACCACACGAGCGACTCTTAAATAAGGTTTAGGGCTCATGGTAATAAGATGGACGGTTTTCATTGGGGATCAGAGCTTGGCTAAGTAATAGGCGAACAAAAGGGTTTACAATTATGGTTCAAATCTGAATAAGGGACTGGTGACAAGTGGAGTTTCCACAAGGGTCTGTTTTTGGGGCCCATTACTAATTTTTTTTATTTAAATAAACGAATTGGATAGTGGGATTAGCGAGTGATATCCAGCAGTTTGCTTGATGATACAGTTTATGTAGAAATTATTTGATCCAGTGTGACGTAAAATATTTAGGGAGACTTAGATAAACTTTAACGAGTTGGGGGGCAGTCAGATTGGGCAGATGAATTTAATAGTGATAAATGTAGCGTTATGAATGTTTGTTAGAAAAAACCCTGGTAATAGATACACCATAAGCAATGTATCGCGGAAAAGATGAAGAAGGTGAAAAGTCTTGGAGTTGAGGGTGAGCCCAGACCGCGACCTAGGAAACATGTACTTGAGGCCAGAAATAGAGCTAATAGAGTAATTAGGATTCATTACCAGGAGTGTTCAAAGTAGAAGTGCGGAAGTTTATATTTTACCGCTTTATCCTGGCTCAGTTCAGGCCTCACCTAGAACTATGCAGTTCAGTTTTTGGTCTCCATATACAGGATGGATATAGTGTTTGTTAGAAAAAAGTGTGCAGAGAAGGATGACCAAGGATGCAAGGGATGCGTATCTTTAGTTATGAGAGGAGATTGAAGTTCTAAAATTACACCCTAACACTCAGAGAACGCAGAGTAAGGGGGCGAGAATCTGATAGACGTTTTTAGTGGATAAAGGGATTTACTAAAGGGAGGTAGGCAAAGTTCTTACGGCTTTTAACCAGGGTAGAACAAGAAGGTCACTGGATTCACGCTGGCCAGTGTAGATTTAGCAAGGAAGATAGAGGAAAAACCCGTGGTTCACAAAATAGGGTTGGTTGAATGACTGGAATGGTACTCATTCAGGGGGACAGGTAGTTTAGTGCTGAGTCCATTGGGGAGCTTTTTATAAGGGGAGCTGGATAGGTTTCCTGGATGGGGATGAAAGGTGGATGTAGGTAGTGTTAGGTGACATTAACTCACCACGTGTAGGGCCTCCGGCGGCATCTTGTAGCTTCCTTATTTTCTTATAATTTTCTTATGTTTCTCTTATCTTTCTTTTCTCCCTCCTCCTTTTTTCCTTATAATTTCCTTTTCTCTCTCTCTCTACTCCTTATCTTCCCTCCGTCACCCTTGTTCCTCCTCCTCCTCTACCTTTCTTCCCCTCATCATCCAAATTTTTCCTCCCCTACAACATTGTCTCATCTTCCTTATCTTTTCCTTCCCTTCCCTCCCCCCTCCTCTCCCACCCCCTCCCTCCCCTACCTCCACCACTCTTTCCCTCTTCGTTCTGCTCATCTACCCACTCCTCGGCTATCACGGTTACATCTCTGCCCGCTCTCCTCCTGCCTGCCGGGTGTAAAAACTACGGTGTGCATTAGCAGAGGGTATGAGCAGGATAGTGTGGGTTAAGCTCTTAGGCTTAAGTTCACTCAATCTCACCTGGGTCCCCCTTGAAAACCAGCTGAAAGGTGAAAGGTAGAGGGAAGGGGAGTGATGATGGCTGTTGAGGATCCTCAACAAGATTTGTTTAGAAAGGTCTTCTATGTTCATAGAAGACTGGTGAGTTCTAGTACAGATGTCTGTGTCTAATGCCCCCGTCTCTAAAAGAGCGTCCTTATAAAGGGCCCGATCTCAGGCAAAGGTACCTGACGCCTGCTACCAGAGGACATCTGGCGTAGGCTGAGGTCGAGTTTAAAGGATTAGTGTATTGCCTAGGGATGAATGGATTAGGATTAGCCAGGTGTACCAGTCCCAACATCAACCATACAGAACACAGAACACAGAACACAGAACACATAGTTGAACACTAATAATAATAATACTAATACTAACCTACACCTGCCTGCGCCACCACGGGCGAGGGCCAACCATCACAGCCCTCGGGTGAACCACCAGGGTCTGTCATCCGAGCCCTGGGTCACTGGCTACAGGCGCTATAGACATAGATGTAGAATATATATATATATATATATATATATATATATATATATATATATAATATATATATATATATATATATATATATATATATATATATAATATATATATATATATATATATTATATATATATATATTGTATGTACATAGATAGATAGATAGATAGATAGATAGGGAGAGAGATTCTGAGGGCAGTCAAATCTTTTTAATCGCACATCCTTCAAAAAAATATTGCAGCAATAACAAATACGCATCCAGCTTGCCTATTTATTTTTACAAGCGTTTTGGGTAAATTGGGATACTTGCCCTCCCCTACCTCCTTTACTTCCTCCTCCTCACCCTGCATTCATGTCCCCCCTCCCACAACGCGGCAGCTGCTGCGTTTGATGCCCTTTCGAGGGGGAGGAGGAGGAGGAGGAGGAGGAGATGAAAGTGAGTCAGGCGTCGTGTGGTGGAAATTAAGAGACAGACTCACGGGTCGCACATCTGGTTTTCACGAATCAGAAATAGCTCCCTTTCCTCCTTCTCATCTTGCGCTCTTTCCTCCTTTCCCTCTCCTCCTTCTCTTCGTCCTTCTTGTCCTCTATATCCCTCCTTCCTCTTCTCGCTCGTCCTTTTCCTTGTCTTCCTCCTTTTCCTCTGTAACCCTTCCACTCTCCTACTCTGACCCAAAGGGGTTTTATCAGGTTTATAAAACAAAGACAAGGGAATTAGTTGGGCCGTTAAGGTCAGGACAGGGTGAGGTCTTAAATACGGATGAGGATATGTGTAGGAGTCTAAATGATTATTTCTTAAGTGTTTTTACGGAGGAGGATACACAGACGATACCTGATAGTGAACAGATGTTCAAAGGAGGCGATGAGGAGAAACTCAAAGATATTGTGATAACTAGGGAAATGGTGGAGGAGGGTATAGAAAAAATGAAAACATTTAAATCGCCAGGACCAGATGAAGCGTATCCCAGGGTATTAAAGGAATGCAAGGAGGTTGGTAGTGAGTCGTTAGTGCACATTTTTAGGAAATCGGTTGAGATAGGCGATGTGCCATTATTGTGGAGGAAAGGAAATGTTGTCCCTATATTTAAGAAGGGAGACAGGGGACTAAAGTCAAATTATCGACCCGTAAGTCTAACATCAGTGGTGGGTAAATTATGTGAATCTATTATTGCAAAAAAACATTAGAGAGCACTTAGATAAACATAGTTTGATCAATGATTCACAACATGGATTCACCAAGGGTAGGTCATGTCTCACCAATTTATTGAGTTTTTATAGGAAAGTCTATGAGACGGCAGATAATGATAAGGATTATGATATAATATATCTGGACTTTAGTAAGGCATTTGACAAAGTACCACACGAGCGACTCTTAAATAAGGTTAGGGCTCATGGTATAGATGGGAAGGTTCTTCATTGGATCAGAGCTTGGCTAAGTAATAGGCAACAAAGGGTTACAATTAATGGTTCCAAATCTGAATATGGACTGGTGACAAGTGGAGTTCCACAAGGGTCTGTTTTGGGCCCATTACTATTTTTTATTTACATAAACGACTTGGATAGTGGGATTAGCAGTGATATCAGCAAGTTTGCTGATGATACTAAGTTAGGTAGAATTATTGGATCACAGTGTGACGTAAAAATATTGCAGGGAGACTTAGATAAACTTAACGAGTGGGCAGTCAGATGGCAGATGGAATTTAATATTGATAAATGTAGCGTTATGAATGTTGTTAGAAAAAACCCTGGTAATAGATACACCATAAGCAATGTATCGCTGAAAAGATGAGAAGGTGAAAAAGATCTTGGAGTGAGGGTGAGCCCAGACCTCCGACCTAGGAAACAATGTATTGAGGCCAGAAATAGAGCTAATAGAGTATTAGGATTCATTACCAGGAGTGTTAAAAGTAGAAGTGCGGAAGTTATTTTAAAGCTTTATCTGGCTCTAGTCAGGCCTCACCTAGACTATGCAGTTCAGTTTTGGTCTCCATATTACAGGATGGATATAGTGTTGTTAGAAAAAGTGCAGAGAAGGATGACCAAAATGATGCAAGGGATGCGTATCTTTAGTTATGAGAGGAGATTGAAGTTCTTAAAATTACACTCACTCGAGAGACGCAGAGTAAGGGGCGATCTGATAGAAGTTTTTAAGTGGATAAAGGGATTTAATAAAGGAGAGGTAGGAAAAGTTCTTACGGCTTTTAACCAGGGTAGAACAAGAAGTAACGGATTCAAGCTGGAAAAGTGTAGATTTAGAAAGGAAATAGGGAAAAACTGGTTCACAAATAGGGTGGTGAATGAATGGAATGGTCTCAGTAGACAGGTAGTTAGTGCTGAGTCATTGGGGAGCTTTATAGGGGAGCTGGATAGGTTCATGGATGGGGATGAAAGGTGGATGTAGGTAGTGTTAGGTGACAGGAACTACCACGTGTAGGCCTCGCGGCCTCTTGTAGCTTCCTTATTTTCTTATGTTCTTATGTTCATCTTCTACTTTCTCCTCCTCCTTTTTTCCTTAATAATTTCCTTTTCTCTCTCTCTCCTTATCTTCCTCCGTCACCCTTTCCTCCTCCTCCTCCTTGTCTTCCTCATCATCCAAATTTTCCTCCCTAGCACATTGTCTCTCTTCCTTATCTTCCTCCACCACTCTTTCCCTCTTCTTCTGCTTCTCCCACTCCTCGCTATCACGGTTAAATCTCTGCCTCTCTCCTGCCTGCCGGGTGTAAAACTAAGGTGTGCATCAGAGGGTGTGAGCAGGTGAGTGTGGGTTAAGCTCTTAGGCTTAAGTTCACCTCACCTCACCTGGGTCCCCCTTGAGACCAGCTGAAAGGTGAAAGGTGAGGGGAGTGATGTGGCTGTTGAGGATCCTGCACAAGATTAGAGGTCTTATGTTCATAGTTTATTTTTATTTATTTTTTCTAATTAATTGTGTTAGTTTTTTTTTGTCTATCCTTATCTTTTGACGTGTATTACGGTGATGTTTAATTAAGGAAAGCTAGGTGTGTTTGAAATTGAGTCTTATCTAAGTTATCTTCTGTCATATGGAGGTCTGATTATCATGTATTCCAGTGTGAACGAAATATGGACATGGTTATGGAATCTATTGGGAAAGGTGTTTTTGAAGTCCAATCTAATCACAAGTAATTACCATGGACTGTAGATTAAATTAAATTTCCTGCCTCTTAAAGTCCTACATTGTGCAAATTCAGTCTTTTAGGAGTGACTATGAATCCTGTATTTTGCCAGGCGCCGTACGTGCTTTCTTCATCTGCTATTTATTATGCATTCTCTTATCCGGAAAGAACCGTGTATACGGATTCCAACTTAATCCAAGAATGATTGTGAATTCCCTCATGTGCGAGATCATTCGTTTGCATTCTTAATAAATGGAGATGAACTGGGTGCTACTATAGCGTGCGGTCTACCGGGACATTTGCACTATAGCTTGCGGTCTACCGGGACATTTTACACTATAGCGTGCGGTCTACATCTCTTACTCGCTACTTACACTCTACACTCCTACACTTCAGGCTGCAACTTACTATTGCTATATGATATTCTCTATTATACAGTAGAGTATTATAGAAAAATTTAACTTTAGTAAGTAATTTATTAAGCACAGGCTGATTATTCCCCACCCCTGTCACTTTTTTTTCTTGCCTAACACTACCACATGGATGACAAGGCTCTGCTTCTTGTAGTGTGTCCAGAAGATTGCTTTCACGTAAAACTTAACCGCTGTTTATTCTGTCAAGATGACACTTCTGTGGAATTCTTTCAACAGCATAGTAGAGGGTTAAGTGTGTCAGACTGATGTTTTCGGCTTGAATTTTAAGAGGATACTGAGACATTACTTCGTTGATTCCTATTTTATAAGGTTCAGTAGGGTCCCGGTACTCAGGTCAGGGAAGGTCAGGTCAGGTCAG
>JACEEZ010026006.1:56755-59255 GCA_016584305.1 Chionoecetes opilio
AAAGGATACCATGTCCATAAAGAAAATAGGAACATGGAAGTTTCGTAGTGAAGAATGATAGGATATGAAATATGCTAACTACAACTACCACTAACACTAACCGATCCGGGGGGGACTATAATATAAATTCGCAGGCCAGTATCAAAACCCATTTACTTTACAGTACGCGTCAAGTCTGTTTTTAAATGAAGTTATTGTGCTGGCTTCGAGAACATTTGTTGGTAATTTGTTCCATCGATCAACAACTCTAACATTGAAATCATTTTTAACGGAGATCTGTGATGCAACGTTTACCATTCATTTTAAACAGTTGTTTCTTGTTGTCACGTGAGGAGAAAGCTCGAATAGGTTTCTCTTGATTAATGACATCAAATCTTTAAGGATCTTAAAGGGTTTCCAAACAAGTCCCCACCCGGGTCTATGATCCTTTAAGGAAAACATTAAATTTCTTCAGTCTCTATTCATAAGATGAATTTCGCAGAAATAGAATTAGTTTTTGGGGGCTCTCTTTGAACTGATTCCAATTTAGCTTGATCTTTACGAAACAAGGGTACCAGAATTGAACGGCATATTCTAAGTGGGGCCTAACCAAAGACGTTATAATCGTGTCATTACTTTCGGGGTTTTTATGTTCAAAATTGCGTATAATGAAGCCCAAGATCATTCGCCTTTTTACTGACAGCCAGGCAAGCGTACTGGTTTTAAGATCTTACTAATGATGCCACTAAATCCTTTTCTTGCTGTACTTCAGTTAACGATTTATTTTTGCATTTGAAAAGTTATATTTTTAGGTTATCGTTGCCTATATGCATTACTTTACATATTGGAATTGAATTTTAATAGCCATTTATCACTCCAATCTGATAGTTTGTCGAGATCACGTTGTATGAGTTCGCAGTTTTCTCTAGTATATGTTTTTCCGCCTAATTTGCTGTCATCAGCAAATTTCAATATTTTTGATACAAGTCCGCAGTCCAGATCATTGATATATATCAGAAAAAGAGTAGGATCCAAGACTAAGCCCTGAGACACCCCACTCGTAACATCTAGCCAATCAGATGCCTCGCCATTAATTTCTACCCGTTGTTTACGATTTGAACGCCAATTGCCAATCCATGAACATAACTGCTCTCCTAAACCATGCACCCTTAGCTTTGTCAAAAGTCGCTTATGGAGAACTGTATCGAAGGCTTTCTGAAAATCAAGGTATATTATATCCGAGGGAATTTTAGAGTTCCAGTTTGAATAAATTACATTGAAAAATTCGAGTAGGTTTGTTAAGCAGGATATCATATTTCGAAAACTATGCTGGGAGTTTAATATTAAGTTATTTTCATCGACATAAGACACTATTTTATCCCGCAAAATTTTCTCAAATAGTTTAACAATCACAGACGTTAGACTAATTGGGCGATAATCATTTGCGAGGCTCTTACTCCCTTTCTTGAATATCGGCGTAAAATTTGCTAATTTCGACATGCCCGGGACATTTTTGTCCATTAGTTATTTATTGAAAATAATCCTTAATGGGAGCGAAAGCTGACTGTGACATTCGCGGAGGAGGAGGAGGAGGAGGAGGAGGAGGAGGTATTTCATGGTGGGATAGGAGTGAGAAGGCTTCGTCTATATACGTAAATATAAAATAAATAAATAGAATAGGCAACATTTTAGATGCAGAATAGATTAATGTGATTATCAAAATATATTTAGAGTATAACAATAAAAGGAAGAAAACATAATGACAATTTAAAAAAATAGAATCTCTAATGTAAGAGCAGGAGATAAAAAACATCAAGAAAACTTGCAAAACAAAACGCTTACAAACATTGAGAAATTGGTGGTTACGGAAATAAATCTAATAAAAAATGATGAATGAAAATTGAAATTAATACATAAATCAACCAAGTAAATAAGAAGTCATGCAATAATATTGAAATATTGAAATTAACATTGCCAGCAGCGAGCGACAAAAATGGATAAATAATTACCTCCGCCAACGAAGTTGGAGGGGTTATGTTTTCACCCCGATCTCTCTGTCTGTCTGTCTGTCTGTCTGTCTGTCTGTCTGTCTGTCTGTCTGTCTGTCTGTCTGTCTGTCTGTCTGTCTGTTTGTTAGTGTACAGGATTTCTCGAAAAGTTACGAATAGATTTGGACCAAACTCGGTATACCAAGTCTATTTGGTATAAGAAGAACTGATGTAATTTTGGATGAAATCTATTGACAACTGTTGCCATGGCAACCAATTGATGAAATATTCGGCCGGAGGGTATGCGCTCTACTGAGTGCAAAATATATATATTAATATATATATATATATATATATATATATATTTTATATATATATATATATATATATATATATATAATATATATATAAAATTATATATAATATATATATATATATATATAATATATATATATATATATATATAAAATAATATATATATAAAATATATATATATATATATATATATATATATATTTTATATATATATATAT